>VTPC01001052.1:0-13388 GCA_011009095.1 Ignelater luminosus
TCATTACTTGACAAGCTGAAGGCAGAACTTGCGAAAAACCGGCCACATTTGCAGAAAAAGAAAATCCTGTTTCACCAAGACAACACCTCAGCGGTTGCCATGGCGATAATCCACAAATTACGGTTTGAACTGCTTGACTATCCGCCTTACTCACCAGATCTAGCCCAAGCGACTTCTTTTTGTTCCCTCATCTAAAAATTGCGCTCGGAGGACAAAGATTTTCGTCAACTGAAGAGGCAATCACCTTCGTGAACAATTATTTTGCAGAGAAAAATGCCGAGTACTATTTGGACGGGTTACAGAGATGGGAGCATCGCTGGGAGAAGTGTGTAGAGTTACAAGGAGACTACGTTGAAAAATAAAAAAAATTTTTCAGAAAAAATGTCTTGTATCTTTGTTAGGCCGGAAACTTTTCAGACCACCCTCGTACATGAAAGTATAATAATATTAAGTTACTTGTCATGGAATAACCTTAAAGTTATGGTTACCTTAAAGATGATTTCGTTTCCATACCAGCAATATATAAACAATTGTACCACTATAATAACGAAGTAATTGGCTAACATAAAGAACTGTGAAGATATCGATATCTATAAAAAATTAATATTATTCTTAATGAAAAGTAACCGCTGTATATTTCAACACTATTTTAAAACAAATATTGAAAGTAAATATAATCATCTTTTAACATATTTGACTAAAAGATTTTTTACATGTAGAATGTTTCTAGTCGTTTTAAGTAGGGTAAACAGTAGAGTTGTTGACACAGTAATAATAGAAATTAGTACACTTAAAAGATATTTCTAAAAATAGAAACTTCATTTAAAGTGGAGAAAAAAGATTATTATTAATATTAAAGCGCAATCTTTCTGGAATATAAGAAACATATTGTCCCCTACCCATGTTTAGTTGTTTTCTTGTAATAAACAATTTTGTGTGTGAGCGCTAAAGTTACTTGGATTTTTCGGTAAGTTCTAAGTATAATCTTAAGAACGACAGTTTATATAACATGTGATTAATGTGTAATAATTGCCTAAAACATAATGGCGTGATTGTTATTATTCTAGATATCTTAAAATATAAAATTTGTATAAAATCTTCTGGCAATTGCTCCAAAATATACGTTAAAGATGCCAAAAGTAATTGGTGGAGAAAAATATACCAAAGATGTTGTTTTCTAAAAGCTAGATACTGTAAAGAAAAACCTCATAGATTTTAGAAAACTATAAAGAAGGATTTTCCAGGCGAAAATTCTTTTTAGACAGTAAACCAAGACCAAATCTTTTTAAAAACAACATTCCAGGAGATGGATGATATAAAAGTTATCCAAAAAGCATCCCAATTTAACTGAAAGACAAGCAAAGGAGGTTACAGATGCAAAAGTAGGAGAAAGGGACATAAAAAATGGTTTAATGACATCGTGACCTATTTGTAAGGTGAAAGCTATTTTGAAATTCTGAAAGTTTCGAGTGGAATATATAGCTCTGATAAAACGTTTTTTAAATAGTTCCCAAAAAATGAAACTGCATTTAGCTCCCAAAGGAACAAGAAATAACAACACCTCCTTTCATAATTGAGCCTTTTTGCTTTCACCAACGAGACAGTACCAGATGATTGGGGCACAGGTTCTAGTTCAAATGGATGGATGAAAGCAAAACTATTTTACGAGTACGCTGCTAACGCTTTTTAGCGAAAACAATACTAAATTCCTTATTTTACTTTTCGTTGATGGACATAATATAACATAATCAGTCCTCTTGCACCCTTAGGTGTCGAGGTTTATAAGTTTATATTTGAATAAATCTTCTCCATATCTTTCAGTCCTGAGCTAGTTGGCATGCTTCCCTCTAATCTGTTTATTTTCTTTCTAGTACTTCTGCTATATTCTTCTTTCAAGTTTCTTTTGGTATGCCTTTTCTATTTTCTCTCTCAGTCCTAGCTCCCCATATTCTTTTTACGTGCCTGTGATCATTCATTCTTACCATGTGTCCAAACCATCTGAGTTTCTTTTGCTCAATTATTTGTGTTAGGGATGTCATTATTTGTACTGCTGTCTAATATATACGTTTTTAATCTTATCTGTTCTCTTGACTCCTATAATTTTCGTAAAGTACTTCATCTCAGCTGCTTGAAACCTACTTTTTTATCGCTCTGTCATAACCCAGCTTTCGCATCCATACGTCAAACTGGTATGTATATGGCATTGTATACTGTCAGTTTTGTTTTAGTTGAGACTTCTTTGTTGTTTAGGAAACCCCTGTTTAGTGCTTGGAATAATCTGCCAGTTTTTTCAAGTCTGTTATTCAAATCGTCTTCTATCGTTCCTTCTGAGTTTAATATTGTACCTAAATATTTATAGGTCTGCGTTGATTGTATGGTTTTGTTCGCTAGCTTTATATTCATGGGTTTTGTCAGTCTTTCTCTATCTTTTGATACTGTCATGCATTGCGTTTTCTCTGTGTTGATATTTAGTCCATACTTTTCTGCTGTTTGATTCTAGATTTCTAAGTTTTTCTTTAGACTTTTCTCTGTTTTTGCCATTAAAACACATATTTCAGCATTTACTGGTAGCATTTTATTCCATCCTACTTAGTATTGTTTAAATTTTGGTTTGCACTCTTTTATTATCTTGTCAATTGCTACTATAAATAGGAGTGAGCTGAGTCCTCCTTCCTGTCTTACTTCCTCTGTTGTTTTTAACGATAGTAAAGTCTTGTTGTTCGTTCTTACTTGGTTTGTTGTATTAGTGTATATGCTTTTGACTGTAGCTATTATGTTGTTGTCTATTTGCTTATTTTCTAAGCTTTGCCGGAGGGCTTCTCTTTTTATTGCATTAAAAGCTTCATGTCGATAAAGCATAGGAGCACCTGTTTGTTTTTATGTAATGCTTTTTCTGTTATGTGCTGCCAATGTGAATATGTGATCCTGCCCACTGTGTTTTGGTCTAAAGCTGCTTTGTTCATCTTCTAGTTTTTGTCGTATTTCTGTCCTTATTCTGTTCTCCAATATTCTTTCGTAAATTTCTCCAGCATCACTAAGTAGTGAGATTCCTCTATAGTTCTCACATTTAATCGTAGTTCTTTTTTTGTAGATTGGTGCAATTATATCATTTTTCTAATCTTTTGGAATTTCTTTATTGAGCCAGGCTAAGTTAATAATATTTAGTAAAGCCTCTAATGCATTTTCCTCATATATCTGATCATTTCTGGGACAATTTCATTAATGCCTTGTGCTTTCCCTAGTTTTATTCTTCCTACTGCTTTGCTTAACTCATCTTCTGATATTATATCATTTTTTTTGTGATAGTTCTATCTTGCGGCGGAATTCTCTTGTCTGTTTTGTGTCGCTATTCAGAAGTTCATTAAAATGTTCTTTCCACCTATCCATGATATCATTGTCATCTGTCAGTATGATTTAGTTTTTATCTTGTATTTGTTTCAATGTAACTTTTTTTGCATTTCTTAGTTCTAATTAGATTTTATAGAACAGTTTCACATTATTTCTGCTGTTTTGTTTCGTGATTTCTCCGAATGATTCCCAGCTTTTCTTGTTTTCATCTAGTACTATGTTTTTTAGTTCTTTGCTGTTTATAGATTGTATATTTATTTTGTGTTTTGTCTGAGATATATTGCTTCCATGCTAGTCTTTTCTTTTAGATTTTCGCTTTTACTTCTTTATTTCACCAGGCTGTTTGTTTTTTGTTTATTTTCAGCTTGTTATATCTACAGATTTCTTTTGAAACTTTAATTAACTTTTCTTTGAATATTTTCTATTTCTGCTCTATATCGTTGTCTGGTTTGTTGTTGCTAACAGTAAATTCTTTTTCTTATCTTTGTCTTATTTGCAGGCTTCCAAGCTTGTATACTTTGAGTTTTTTCCTCCCGATTTGTCTTGAATCTGTATTACTGTTTTTCTTGTTGAGAAGCAACGTAGTTTCAAGCAGGAAGTGATCACTACACCTATCTCATGGGTTTTTTGACTCTTACATCTTTGATTTATTTCTTTAGATCTCCAGGCACTATGGTGAAATCAATGATTGAGCCTTCTCTTCTGCTTACAACTTTTCTTGTTATTTGGTGTATTCTTTTATATTGAGAAAGTGAGTTTGCGATAATCATGTTATTGTCTATGCAAGATTCTATAAGCAGCTTTTCGTTTTTATTTAGATGTTCCTCTCCGTAAGGACCAATTTTCATATCGATAATACACCCATGTTCTAGAAAATGTTTGACTCGGGCGGCTTCAGTAAAACGCCTGTAGTTATGTAAAACTTAAAGATAACTGTAACATACCTTACATCACCGAATCGAGAAAACAATAAGTTTTCTTTTGAGCTAAAAGTCAACTATTCATTACATTAAAAAACTACCAACTTTATGCTATATCTCAAATGTAAAACAGTTAACACTCGTTACAAGTTACTTCTTTACGATTTTTTCGTACCTTTAGCGGTTTTCAAAATAAACTGATTTTAAGATTTCAAAAGAAATCGGTTTTTTTAAATATCTGGTAGGCTATGAGAAATCGGTCCGGTTTGGCAACTGTTTCGACATGTGTTCCTCATGAGCAAATTGTTTGCCCATTTAACCGATCTTATATCTCTTATGATTTAAAAGATTACAATGCAGGTCATCTCCCACCTAACACCTTGTATATTATAAATTACTGCGGGCTTCCATCTAATAGATTATCCAATCTTGGAATCAATAACTACCTTTTCATATGTGCCAATTACCATCAGTGCCAGTATCTAACTTATACGCACAACCATCAAGTAAATTTAATTATCTCACTGTAGTTGAATTGGTTTAGAACAAAAACAAATTAATTTTTGTCATTCTATAAGTTCTCTAAACTAAACTAAACACTAACTGACAGAAATTTATAAAATTAATAATAATTGTTAATAGTTTAAGGTAGTTTTGGTCTAAAAATGTTAATAACTATACTGTTTACTCACTTCTGCAGACGTTCTACTGTGAACGATTACAGCTACCGATAAACAAAGTAAAATTCTTTAAGTCAAAACTAAGAAAACGAAAAATGTCCTACAATAGCTGTAGGATACCCTAATAACGCTTGTCATATCTGCCATTGCATCAAAAGTTTCAAATATTACATGTAAATAGTACCACTCTTGGTGTTCTTTCCAATTTGTATGAGATAACAATATCCATCTTTTCCTAACAGCCTATTGAGCATTTGCTAACAATACCTTCATCTCAATTACTCTCAGCTTGAGTGGTTTTTGAAAGAGAATTAAGGTTATACTATGTAATCTGATTTATGGCAAAAGCTTGATACATGAGTTACTATCACATGGTTAGTTGCCGAATAAAATATCAGCAAATGCAGAAGAAAAAAAATAACTTAATCAGATTTACTTGGTATCGTCTTACAATCTTTCAAGGCGTTAACAAGATTTTTTTAAAACTGCAATGTAACGTCGAAGGTCCACTAAGGTTACCAAGCAACATACATGACGTAAATGGAAATGATCTAAATATCACCTTTGGAAATCTAATATTAGTGTCGTAATATTCGAGCTTACCTATCTAGTTGAAATAAAAAAATGGAAATAAAGCAGATTATACTATGTAATTAGCGAATACGTATATAGAGAAGGAAATACATCAGTCCCACATAGTTATTTGTTTTAAATTTTTATTGAAATACCTCCCAAGTGCCCTTTCAGCAATCCGCCAGCCTATAATATGGGTGTTCTGACAAATTGATCAGGCCTTTCCCTAACCACTATACAGCCATGTTTTGAGGAATGATACTTATCATTTATCATCACAGTACTAATACTTAAAATGGTGTCAAAGATATTTACCAAAACAAAATGAAAGAGGGTGTTACAAATTACAAAAACGCTTGCTATAAACTGAGCAAACACTCCCACTGTAAAAATATGTTCCACAAAACTAATCAGCCTAAAAATAAATACTTTTAAAACGTAATTTGTAATCTTTTTTTTTATTACTTTATTATAGCAAGGTGATGTTCAACGCACTGACTAAGTTTTTTTGTTGTAATCTTATCTGCCTCTTCTGAAATCTCATAATTCTGTAAACTAACTTCCTCTTCTTTAATGCGAGCAATTTTTTCACACAGAATGTCTAGCTGAGCAGCAGCGATTCCCATTAAACTTGTACACAGAGTATCAAGACACGAATTGTTCCATGCAGCATAACTTTCTCCCATTAGTTGAAATACGTACATTAATGGCGTATACTTTCCCAGATCATACGGGAAAGGAAACGGTAGAGCCTTGTTATCCAAAATAGGATAGAAAATGTAAAGAATAACACAGCACAGTATAAGATATCGATATATATTCGCTAAAAGGGTAGAAGATTTTATCGTTTTCACCATATAGTGATCAATGTCGTCAGGGTATGATACAAATACTGGATTCTTTAGAAAATTGATCATATCTAGAAACGATTCTTTACGGTAGTAGGTAAAAACTGCCAACTTAATATTATAAGCTGTTATAGTGACCATGATATAAAGAATTTCAGAAAGCTTAGCAAAATTCTTAACATCGTTAATGGCTTCCATCCACATGGTTGTACACAAGCTGATGGCAAAAAACCAACTTGATAAAGTTTTTAGTTTGTAATACATATTTGGATTTTTCTGTGGCCATACTCCTGATGTCGTCATCATGTAACAGTGTATTTTAAAAGCATCAGCGTTGTTGGACTTGGCCATCTGAAAAGTAAACAGCTTTTGTCAGTTTATGTGAAAATTGTGTTATTATTAACCTGCAGAATCAATTTAAATACATAGAACAAACACAAACGTCTCAAAATTTTGGGTTTATTTTTCAAACATTCTAATTTATTAAAAATAGGCGACTTTAAACCAGTTGTGCGTTTTTTAAAAACCCCCTCAACCTATCTTTACAAATAGGCCATGACTGTAGACGTCAGCAAAGTGCAATCTTCTAAAGAAACTACAAAAAAGCCCACACATGTAGGTAACTAGCATCTAAACTGTTTAAAATCTGTACCCGTTCATTTGTGAATCCTAACATGCCAATATTTACTCGAGATTCGGGGTATGTGTAAATACTAGTACCAATGTGCTTGCGTATATTAATAATTTAAATCTTGACTAAAAGGTTGGTGAAGGATCTTTAAGGTTGTGGGAGCTGCCTATGCTTTCACTGTAACAAAACTCCGGGCAATGTTCACTGCTTATCGACGAATGCGCCGAAGGTTCTAGGAATAGAACTTAGCTCTGCCAAAAAGAAATCTACTTACCTACCGGATACATGGCGTGCAATGGATGCACGTTATATAACGGACGAGAGGAAGTGAAAGATGAGTTTCCGGCGCCTCGAAACTGAAACCTATGGGCTAAAGAAATAAACTCTGAAAAAGCAAGTACTGGCCCTCCAGGTATGGAGGTTATAGCGTTGAGCCAGCAACTCAACACATGGAAAAAAACTTTTGATCGCTAAAAACACTTCAGACAAGCCTCGGAACCGGATAGATAATAAACGATGACGACTTTTGGCGATTAAAAGGACTATGAGACTGATAACCTAAAACATTTAGGGTCTAACCAACAAATAACATGAAATTGTCAATGTCTTAGAACAAAATAATATAGACATGGTTGTATTGACTGAGATCAAAAAGGAAGGCAAAGGTCATGAAAAACTTGATAACTATATACACTATTAGTCTGATGTTGATAAGTCACAGAGAGTGGCTGCTTAAGTATCTATCTTGATAAACAGAAACATAAGAAGTTCATCCAAAACTACGGGTACATATCTGAGAGATTTATAACAGTGAGTCTATCGATATATAGATGCAATACCGTAATAATGGCCACATACGCACCTACAGATGACTGTCCAAGAGCAACAAACGATGAATACTATGACAATCTCACAGATATAATAGATGATATTTTCCAACAAGAAGAAATTATGCTAACAGGAGATATGAATGCAAGAGTGGGCTCCAAAACAGACGATCAAGTGATGGGCCAGTTTGGAGAATTACTAATAAAATATTGTACCCAACACTCCCTGAAGATTCTGAACGGCTTCTTCAAACACAAACTTATCCATTGATACACCTGGGAAAGACCGTCTCTCAGATAGAAATCTGTCATAGACTACTTTATCACAAACAAAAAACCAAATTTAAATGGCAAGATTGCAGAGCTAAAAAAAGACCTAGTTGTGGGTCAGATCACTATTTAATAGAAGACAGATTAAAATGTCCATTTACACCAAAGAGATAAACACTTACACCAAGCATAAGAGGACTATATCAAAACCGTCTTCAAAGTGAGCTATCTAAAACAGAAATCAGCGAGGATGTAAAAATAAAATATTCAAACATAAAAAAGTCACTGCATACAGCAGCACAACAAGCAATGGTGTTTATGCCCTCAATAAAACACAAATAGAAGCCCCCATAGTCGACAAATTAAATCCAAGCACTAATAACCAAAAGGATCAAGCTATACAATAACTTGTTAGCACTAAAAAGTAATGAAAACCGAACACAATAAGAAAAGTAAAAATAGAAAACTAAGAAGGGAGATAAAAATGGCTAAAAATCAATTTTGGGAACGAAAGTGTAGTCAAATGGAAGGTTTGATCGGGAGAGCTCGATGAACAGAAGCCAAGAGAACTATCAAGCAACTGAAGTGTAAGGAAATAAACAAAAAAGCGCAACCTAATATAAATGGTAGAATAGGAAAACCATTATAAAATCTTGTTAACTGAAAACCGATACACGGAGAACCACTCAGCTTAACAACAAAGTCGATCACCTGACAACCACATAGTGATGAATTAAAAAAAGATGTTAAGGACCAACTAAATAAAATGAAAACATTCCGATCGAGCTAATTAAATATGGAGATCATCCAATCATACAGAAACTTGCTAACCTTCTTAACAACTGCTATAAGTTGATCAGAACACCCCAAGAATAGAAGGTGGCATACATAGTATTTATTTTTAAAAAGGGGAATAGATAGAATCCTGGGTGCTATAGAGGTCTTGGTGTGACCTGTAGCGTTGGTCGTCTGTACAGCAAAATCTTGCAGAATAAACTCAGCAATAAAGTTGCGGAAAAAAACAGCGAAGAGGAGAATGGCTTTGTGACGGGTCGGTCATGTTCAGACAACCTATTATTGTAATTCAGCAACAAGCGGAAAAACGAATATCAATTGGAGAAGAAGTCCATTTAGCCTTCATTGGTCATATATCGCGCAAGAAACTTTGGAAAGCACTTAACTAAACAGACGCTGGAGACAATCCAAAAACTATACGAGAACAATACATCCATCATCAAAATGGAAAGGACTCTCTCAACCTATCCATATCACCAAGGAATTGAGACAGGTATGTAGTCTGTCTCCATTACTGTTTAACCTGTATGTCGAAGTTGCATTTAGCAAATGAAAGAAAAACTGTAAAGGTATGGGAATACCAATAGAACGAGGCAGACTATACACGTTAAACTTTGCAGATGATAAGGCGGTCATGGGTTAAGACTCTTTTGACTTAGAATTTATGATTAGAAGGCTATATGATGAATACAAAAAAATGGAGCTTGCACGTTGACTTAAAGAAAACAGAATACCTGGTCATTAATAGTGACACAAGTTTTGAAATGCTAATCGATGACAACATGGCGGTCAAGCAGGTAAAAGAATTTAAATATCTTGGTGCTTTAATTAACAGAAATGGTCTTGGAAAAAGTGAGATTAAACATACAAGAAGGCAGAAAGATTATAGGATTCCTCAACCCTATATGGTGGGATAAAACCATCACAAACCAAACAAAGAAACGTATAGGTAAGACAATTGTGGAGTCAGCTGTCCGGTATGGATCTGAAATATAGACAATAAACACGGACATGAAACGCCGATTGAATGCTATTTAAATGGGCTAATTGAGGCGAAGTGCGAGAATAGCAAGACTGCAACATATCAGAAATGAAGGCACACGGAATCGGATGATAGCAATCGGAGCAATGTTGGATCCAACCAAAAACATAATTCTGAAATGGTTTGGACATCTTTTGAAGATGCAAGGAAGCAGATGACCCAAGAGAATTTTCCAGTGAGTACCCCCTGACAAGCAAAAACGTAAAAGGCCGAGACGATCATGGAACGAGGGAGTTAAACAAGCTATGGAAATAAGAGACCTAAACGAAGACATGGCCTAGGATAAAGAGGTTTGGAGAAGCAGATTGGGAAAACAGTGTCTCGCTGTAGATTAATTAATACACCATTACGTACTAAGTCAAGATGAACAACCTTACATAGAGGGTATTAAGTATTAAGTAACCTTTCCTTCCAAATAAATTATTAAAAACACTAAATATTGTATTGGACGAGTTAAAGTTAGAGGTTCAAATCTTTGCCATGAGCAAGACATCTCATGTAGTCAAATGCACATGATACCAGCAATGTTTGCTATTTAGCTATTGAGTTATATCCTTCACTATTATTTATCTACAGAAAATCTATTAAAAGCTTGAAACTACCAGGGACTATAAATAGGTGTTTTGGCATTGTCAAAAAGTCTCAAAAACATATCAAAAAATTTGATAGGGTCGTTTTAACATTCTGTTAAATTCTGAAATTGATCGAGTTGAAAAAGATACTCTTACTTGTTATACTACTGTAGGAGAAACGTTTCCATCACGCCGATTTAAAGAAAAATGACTTTGAGATTGTGTAGATCAGGTAATAGTAGGGCTAAAAATAACATTAGCAGTGAGCTAAGTGAATACGAAGAAATACTTTAACTTCGTAATTAGATAGGCCATGAAATAATATTTATTTGTTGCTAAACAAAATAATCGTAGGTAGCGTCATGATTTTAAGCAAATGACGATATAAATAATAAACAATGTTTTTAGACAATTACTTGTTATTTATTTTAAGTTCAGAGCAGGTTTTGGAAGCATTCTTTAATTACCTTTAAAAATTTGGCTTACTAAAACAGAAGAAAATTGAAATTCTAATGATGATTGAATTTGAAGATAGACTAAGAGGTTTGCAGACTATTCAATTAAAAATACCCAAACCGACCTCCAATTGTTTAGCTAACCGTTAGTAAAATCAAAAAAACAGTTTAGGAAAGTTGAACTGGACATGTAAGGAATGCGAAGCGTTTTCGTGGTTTGGTTGTTTCAGGAGATACTACAAAAATTATTGTAATTTTATTGATAACAAAAGATCTTTCCGTAAGTAGCCGTCAAGTAGGATTAGAACAAAATAATCATCACAGTATTGTCTTAAGAGTTTTGAAAAGATAGAAATAGCACTCTTACAAAGTAAAATTAATCCATGAATTGACTGAAGATGACTTTGATAGAAGACTAGCATATTGGAAGAGAATAACGGAAATACAATAAAGAATTAGATCAAACTTTATAAAAAACATAATTTTTCCGATGAAGCAGTATTTACTTTAAATGGTCATGTAAACCGGGAAAATTGTAAGTACTGGGCGTCTGCAAATCCACCATGGGCTCAGTATTGCCACACCTAACGACCCCAAAATGTCAATATTTGGGCAGGCATTGTGCGAGATAGAGTATTGGGGCCCTTCTCCTTTGATGGCATTTTATTTAAATTTTTTCGAAAATGAATTTATCCTTGCTTTAGCAGTGTTTTATCCTGATGCAGATGATTCCGATTTGCCATCTAGCATGCTTTGATTCCAACAGGGCGCAGCACTTCCTCAGTACTCGTCAAAGATTATCTAGGGGAAATATTTTGTAGAAGATGGATAGGCCGACGGGATCCGCAGTTACACACGTGATTTTTAATACCCCTAAGAACAAAAATCAAGTGGGGCGAGATTAGGAGATTTAGCCGGCCATTGCATTGGACCACGCTTTCCTATCCACATATCAAGAAAGATTTCATCTAGATATTGTCTAACACGAAGTGAATAATGTGGTAGTGCTGATACCAGACATTAAAACATTAAAATCTCAAGTTTAATTATTTTCGTCAAATCCTCCATATCTCTAAAATTACTAATTTTAAGTACCACATTATGGAATATTTGTTGAATTCAGAAAAAAATCTACTTTTTATTTCTTGCTAAAAAATAAGGGAGTTCCATTAAAAAAAAGTAGATGACGTCATAGGTCCTAGAATAGTAAACTAAAAAATTAAAATGAAAGTCCATAAAACCCGGAAAAAAAAATAAAATTGATACGCCCGGGCTTTTCTTCCAAACAGCAATAATAAAAGAAATATGAATATTATTTCTTACTTTATTTACACACTGTATAGTAGTTTTAACTTTTATAGTCTAGAATACAATTCTAGAGCGCAAAATCTTTAAGACTTTCAAATATTTCCAGTGAGTCGGACAGAAAGAGAATCTAAAAAATAAAATTATGAAACAAAATGAATATTTTCAGAGTTAATTTCTAAAACACAAATAAAAAACTTTTATTTGTGATGTGTATGCTTAAATTATAATTTCAAAACTACATTCGTCTAAAGACAGCTTATTGTTTATTGTTAATTGTAGCTAAAATATTGATGTTTAAAATTAGAAAGCTTGAAATTTTACTTCAATGAAAAAATAAATCGAAAAAGTCGAAAATAAACAGTGCGTGTTAGAAAAAAGATCTAGTTCTGTGGTGTTCTGTCAAAAATAAACGTGAGCTGTGCAAAAATGAAATAATCTTAGTCAAGTATTGAGAGGACGTTCTTTAAAAACTGGTTTTTGGAATTGGATAAATTTGAATTAAAAAATTTTTAAAACAAGTAAAGAAACTGAACACTTAGGATGAAAATTAATATTGTACTTAACAGTATATGAATTGCGTCGCTCTTAACTAATAACTATAATGAGTAATGAGGCACCAACTAGAATTCTTAAGAGAATTCTAATTACATCACGTATCTCTTAATGTAGAAATTTATTTTCCCCTTTTACATACAGTGAATATAAAGGTTTACTCAAACAAACTATTTATTTAATTACTTGATAAAATTTATAGTTTAAATCATTCTAAATTTGTTTTCCCATTATTTAAACAAATTCAAAATAAGTCTTATATCATAATTACCTTCTGTCTTTAACTAGACCACTTCACAATAACTACTGACCCAAAATTTTTAAAGCGCATCTTTTAAAGTATCACGGGTGCTAAAATATTAATATTAGTGTATAAGATCGAATAACAGCTTTGGCCTAAATGATAATTATAAAGTTCGTCACTAATTAAGAAAACACGAGTTTTTTTTGCTGCCTGAAAAGTTTTGCGTAGATTAAGTTTTAGCCTTTAATTATGTTTTACAGTTTCGATATAGTTTCGGTTTACTAATGAATTATTTCCAGAAACACAAAGTGGTTTTAATAAAA
>VTPC01001053.1:0-26968 GCA_011009095.1 Ignelater luminosus
GAAATAACTATTACGTCTAACTGACAGTTGGATTATACTTCCAGCATGAAGATAATTGGAGCAGTTAAAAATGCAAATGATTGATATTTCGAAACAAGGCTTTAGGCTTATATGTGAAAAATTGTATAAAAGCTTCTAAGAAGATTCTAAAAAGACGCCTCTGAAAGAGTACTAAAAACCTGTTTGTAAACGACCAGGAGAATGATCAATAAAGAAACATTTATACCCACAGCGCATCTACATACATAGAAGACCAAGCCGTGAGAAAAATACTTTCTTATGGTTTTCCACACAGATTAGAAAAAAAGTTCATTTTTACATTAAGCCAGATGTAAGGAAAGGACGTCTGTCACGAACAAAATCAGAAAAAGTGGTCTTAATGCCCGTGCAAACTAAAAGTTGTGCTCGCAGCAGCTCAAAACGTTGGAGAAGAGGGTGTTCACAAAGTAACCTAACATAACTTGAATTAGGATTCAGTAAAGAGAAAACACACTTATAGCTTTAGAATGTGAAAATGGGTATGGGCGCCAGGATCAAGTGAAAATTGTTGCATTTTCTGGCGTGACTCCTCACCAGAAAACACTTCATACATAGGCAAGTAGAACGTCATTATAGCAATAAACACACTATTCACTGAACTCTCTTTAAACTTATCAGGAGCGTTAATAATGTCTAAATCTTAATACTTCTGATTAAAAAACCCCACAGCGGTTTGCTTCATGAACTTACACGTACTGCAAACGTACATACAGCAATCGATGTCATCAATCACTCTAAACCGTATTGTTGAATCTAAAATTTTACTCACAACACAAACTAAAACTGCACAATCGGCACGCCATGCTCTGGTCCAACTATCTGGTTCACAACACCAATATTATCAAGACACACGTCTATATAAGCTTTACCTGAAAGGTTGAAAAACAGAGAAAAAATAAAATACTAAAGTATATTCACTCTCAACTATTTATTGAAAGATAAAAAAAGGAATTATAGAAAACAATAAGTTTGACAAAAAACAAAACAAATGAATATTTATATCAAACCCATGAATATGAATATAAAAGTATGAACTTTATCACATTGTCAATAATAAATAAAAATTGTAATAGTAAAGTTACAAATTTTTGCTGTCTAACTTTAAATCGCAAAATTCCCTATTTGGCTTGCGTAAATTAAAAGACCAAAATAAGCCAGAGGATTTAATTTAGCAAGCAAAAACCATTTGGTTCACTGAAATTATGACCCTAATTTCAGCTTTAGCCTCGGATACCCGTCGCTGTAAAATTTAAATTCTAAAACTACTTGTGTAACTGATTACAAAATATACAAACGGATAGCAAATAAAATTAGCAACTTGGGTTTACCTTACAGTTAAACGAACAGTTGACGCCTAGTCTTGACGGGAGATCCCATTAGATTTGGACTTAATGCACGAGAAAATTTTCTCGCCGATCTACTTAACGTGAACTGCGGCCGGGATGGTCGATGGCCCCTCTATTTTCACACACGAACATTTCTCAGAAATGTTATTTTCAAATTCTCTGATTCACGGAGGATTGTTTAAGCACAAAGGAAAAAATACACCGATAGGCACTTTGACACACACAATTTTACACAACTACTGCAAGCGTTCATTAGTACCAGTCGAATTTTGTTTTATAATTGTATGTACTAAAGGTAAGCGTCGTACATACCTATCCAAAGTTAATTGGACACAATTGTGGTCAATACTAGTTAACCCACAAAATACAAACTTGGGAAACTTTTAAAGCAAATCCGATTAAGCAATCATAAATAACTCTAAAACCATTTTTAATGAATTTTAATAAACTTTTCAAACGATGTTTTGCGGCAGATACTTTAGTGATCCCTGAATACACTCGAGGGTGGATCTTGACCCTTTCTCTGACTGATTGTCATCTAACTTTTCAATCTGCGCCAAGCAGACTGAAAACCAGAACCGCGTCTACCTAGGCGCAACTGTACTAAACGTAGGTAGAATAAGGATACCGGAACAAACACCCCTGTCTATATAATGAAGCATCCCGTGCCCGTTGCGACTTGCAGAGTGGTGAGACAGCACCTTCGGAGTTCACAAATGTCCCTTGAAAGACGGGATCATACAGGAACCGCGTATAAGAACGACGCGCACCCATATGCGATAAAAATTAGATGCAGATTTACCTATGTTAAAACAAGCTTAACTCGAGACGGCGTATCGCTGACACAATTCCGCGAAATCTGAACGTCGGAAGCGCAAAAAAAGCCGAAACAACTTTTAGCTAGCAATTTAATAAATGAGAATAACCGAATATATTCACAAAGTTATTACAACAACATAAAATTTTAAAATGACGTTACTCGTCTTTCCATGTAGGAATAGAAAAATCAATATTTGTCAAAGCTTTTATTCCTCACCTAAAATGTTGCTCTGATACACATGCTCTTTTGCAACATTGTTATTAATAAAACCATTCGAGTATGTATCGATATGTGCTATTTGGTCTGATTTCCTTACTTTCCAGGTTGGCTTAGAATTATTATTTTTGTCCTGGAACCCTACATTTACTTTGAAATACTAGTTCCAGAAGGTTCTTAACAAAACATGTCTTAAATCAGACCCAATTAAGAAAGCGATTTTAGCTTCTGCGTTTTCATTATCATATCAACATTGCCATTTACTCAAACTGGTAAAAGAGTTATAGACGATTGCTGTGTCAAAATAATAGTAATCTCAATAAAGAAACACCAACAATATAACTATTAAGGAATGCCGTAAGTAAGTAATTCTTTTTCACTCAGTTCTGTTGTGGCTAAGTTTTACCTTATACGGAACGATATAATCTGTAGGTATATGTGAAATACGTTCTCTGAAAATCTCTTTCTGTACAAAGCATACAAGGTTTATAATTGTTGCATTATAATTGTCTTCTCTATTTTGGGAGCGGATGATGTTTGATTGAATTTAGTTGGTAGAAAAAAATGGTGTATCACAATCAGTTTATAGCATTTCTACCTTAACAACTTATTTACGTGGAAAATTGTGCAGCTAAGTAAACACAAATTATTATTTCATTGTTTTTCCAATAATATCTTTAAAATATTATGTATTTCTCGCCACATTTTGTTAACAATTTTACGTGATAAATGTACAAATTCTTATCAAACCCGTGTTTCATTCTTCTCGCTGCTCAATAAGTATCATTTTATTTGCCACAAACTTTATCATTGTTGACATTTCTGCTTGAATTACTTCAATAAAACAAGAAAACGCTGTAGCGGTAGGTATTTGTGGTCGACTTTATTTTTCTGTTTATATTTTGTTGAAATAAACACAAGAATAATTTTCCGAGGTGAATTTAGTCCTTCTCGTTTAATATCAATTACAAAAGTTCACAGTTCCCCTCTCTCTAAATCTAGAAGATTTAAGAAACTGAAAAGTTGATTGTTGCGAACAGCGATAGTGCTACGTTATTGCTTTGTAGTGCCATTCTTTATTTAGATCGATTCAGTTCTGAGGCCCTTGTGTAGATAATTAGAAGTTTCTAAGTTAGGGAAATCGTATTTGGGGAATTATTCAGTTGTAGGATGTTAACTTGAAGTTTTACAATGGATTGACGAGAAACTCGCTGCGTGATTCAATTGTCAATTGGATTATTCAGAAGATAAAGTGTAATTGACCCTTTGCAATAATCGATAAATTTGCTTGCGAGGGTAAGACAACGTTGTAAATTGTAATATGCTTCGATGGTTTTTTAGAACAACCAACAAAAAATATCAAGTATCTCAGAACCGTAAGTTTAATTGTTAACGTTACAGTTACGCAGAAAAATAAGGCAATTAAAAAAATTAAATTATTAAACAAAAAAATTTAATTCACGCTATCCTGCCTTATAATAAAAAAGTTTTTTTTGCCTAACTTGTCCTTATCGAATTATAGTCAAGAAAAGGAAACTTTTGGAACTTCGCAATGGTAGAATTTTCATTGTTGAGACAAATTATAACAAGGCTGGGGAATAATAGTTGCGGTTTAACACAACGTAATTGTTTTCTTTCCAACTTAATTGAATTTTATTATACGGAAGTCATAAATTTGAGGAAAATGTAATTAAGAAATCTTAGAAATAATGCAGCAAATGAAAATGTTAATGAAAACATGAATAGTTGATTATGCAACATAGTTTTTAGCGGGTGTGTAAGTAGAATTCAAAAGTGTTTGTGGAAGCATTTCTGCTACCAATTTTATTAAATTTTTATACTACAATAGCAACATCTACTGTCGATTTCTAGGTTTTTAAATAAAATTTCTAGCATACGAGGTGTGTGAGAAAAGTAATGAGATTGGCAACACTGCGGGAAATCTGGCAACGTTGTGTCTACCGGCCTGTGCTAAACCGGTTTGTTTATCGCTTCCACTTCATCAGTCCGAGTTACAACTCCGTACAGCTAACACATTATTTTTGACAGCGCCATCAGTGAAGTTGTGTTTTTGTTGTGTGTTACAGAAATGGAGCATCGGAATTTAGAGCAACGTTGTGCAATAAAGTTTTGTGTTAAACTTGGTGAATCCGCGAGTGTGACTTTTGAAAAGTTGAAACAGGTCTATGGGGAACAGTGCTTATCAAGAGCACAAGTTTTCCGCTGGCACAAATCATTTTTGGACGGCCGAGAACACGTTGAAGATGAACCTCGCTCAGGGAGACCTTCAACTTCAAAAACTGACGAAAACGTTGAACGTGTGAGGGCTCTTGTGAGATCAGACCGTCGTTTAACAATAAGGATGATGAGTGAACAGTTAAATTTAAACACTTTCACCGTGCATCAAATTTCGACAGACATCATGACAATGGTCCGTGTCACACAGCAATTTCCATCAGTGAATTTTTGACCTCAAAACGCATTACTGTTGTTCCTCATCCCCCCTATTCACCTGATTTGAGTCCTTGTGACTTTTTCCTTTTTCCGAAATTGAAACATGTCCTAAAAGGACGTCATTTTGGAACTCTGGAGAACATTCAAAAGACTGTGACCGACCAGTTAAAAGCCATACCAGTTGAAGACTTCCAGCGCTGCTACCAAGAGTGGGAACAACGACTCCGCCGGTGTATAGCTGCCCAAGGGAACTACTTTGAAGGGGATAACATTGTTGTTTGAAAAAAAATAAAAACTTTGGTTAGTATGAAATCAGTCTCATTACTTTTCTCACATACCTCATATATACAAATACTTAATCTTTTATTCTGTTTAAATTAAATTATCGCATTATTTACTATACAGTATGTGTTAAATATTGTATAGAACTATTTACGAGCACACACAAGTGAGAGCACTGAAATTTATATTCTTGAAGTACTGAGTTTGTCGTTGTTAATTATACCCTAATTAAAGTACTAGTGAATTACCTATCATAACTAATGTGTTGCGGGGTAGTTTAAGATATCTCCACTTCATAAGGAGAATAATAATGAATATTTAGTTTGCTTCTGCTGCAGAATGCTGCAATAGCCATTATGAAGAAACTTGCTATCTACTCCTGGCAAGGGAACGGCATAACAACTTTCAGTCTAAGCAGACATAGACCTTTTGCTTACTGAAGTTACCCAAGCGAATTGCAGATAGAACCATGTCGAGGAAGCACACTATCTTCATCTAACTATTCGATAGCGTGTATCACCAGATTGTAGTTCTTCTTGGTTTGCAGAAGCGACGAAGAAGTGAAAATGGAAGTAATACTAGATTGCCAGAACTGGATGTATGGTAAAGAAAGCTTTGTAGCTGCAGAAAGAAAATACGGAAAGATTCTAGAACTAGTAAGGCAAAAGATTATTTGAACACAGGTGAGGTGTTCTCGGAGATTTTCTTGAAGTCTTGCGAAACAACGAAAGCTTTAACGAGCATACGTACAGCTGAATACTTCAAATTTGTTTTTTAATTTCCTGTTCAGATGGACAAGAAAAATCTTTAGAGTGTACTATTCTGCCAGAGTGTCCGTTTCGCAAAGCTTCTTGTCAAGAACTTGAGACAACTCAAGTTTTAGTTAACTTCCATGCTTCCAGCCAGAGCATCTTTTGAAACTTGTACAAGACTATTTCATGCGCTATAACTGGTAGATTTGAATAAGTAGATTGGACCTGGAATGTTCCTATACGGTTTAAACAAAATAATGCTTCATTCTTGAATGATATACGAAAAGATTTCATCGGTTGTCAACTAACACTTCATTGGATTCTTTGACATTTAAAATTCTATTCATTTAGTAGACATGTTATTTTCGCCAATGGTGAATTGCGATGCACTTGTAGTAGGAGTGTTCGTACTCCATATGGTTGTCATTACACCATGGGTGAGGGTGGCGAAGCCGGCAGGAGTCTGAGTTTAGCAACGAAACGAATTTGACGCTCTTTTGATGACTAGATTTCGTGTACTTTCTCATATTTAACTTTTGTTTCCCATTGGTTATACGTTTAATTAAAGAAATACTTTTGAAAGTGATGACGTCATTTTCTGATTATATGATACTTTTGTTTCTTAAATTCTTTAAAGAAAAAAAAATAAAATTTATGCATACACATTTAATTTTTGAGAATTAGTGAAGTAAGAAATTGGATGTACTAAGATTGCCGTAATGCGAATTTGTCTGCATAAAATTTAATATTGTGTCTGTGTTGATATTACTTAAAAAGAAATACTCAAAGAGAAAAACAATGTTTCATCATGTTTCCATAGAAGTTAAGCCTTTTGAAGCTCTAGGCTGCTTTTTTAATAATTATTTTTCCTTTTTTTTGTCATGTCTTATCTTTCACTCATAAAAAGTCATTATGGAACGGTTGTTACATACAAGAGCAATATTCTACAGAAGTAGGCATTTAAGGAGAAATTAATATTTACAAACAAGAATATTATTTCACAAAATTATGGTTTGCTTTTTGTTAGATACGAAATCAACTTAATAGCGATGATTATAAATTCTGTTAGAAATGATATAATAAATGTCGGATGAAATTTGATCTTGCTTTTCCGTTTTGCTAAAAATGAACATTCAGTTTCTTTGCAATGAGAAGAAACTTCTAAAACGGAAAATTGGACAAGGACTGTTACTACTGCATAAAATATTTATACAAAGTTCTAACATAATCTCATTTTCTCCAACATCTTGTTAATCTAAGTTTGTATGAAAGTAAACTGCTTTAAGTTAACTGCGCACTTCAGAATTTATGCATCTTGTTTAATTATTAAAACTAAAACTTTTAAAAGCGCATTAAAACACATCTGAAGTTAGTACAAGTGAGAGGTCTTGACAAAAACTGCATTCATACATTAATCCGGGATTGTATTCGGGTGTGGTTCTCTACATTGAACGAGCTATAATTATTACCAACTTGCATCTAGATTAATGAATACGTAAAAAGCGGTAATGTCATCAAGTTCATTCTAAAATACAAAACTTGTTCATCTGTAAATGTAGAGAATATAAACTAATATCGATTTTTCAATATTAAAATATGTATTTATGAATTTTAACTATTTCGTAAAACCTTTAAAATGGTATACGATGACTTCACCGGATGAGGTCAAAAATATAGATTTGATGCAAAAATTGAATCTAACTTGAGACACCTAACAGCACGAGCTATACTCTATATGACGTATTTTAAATTGAAGAAGTACACTCAAAGATTTCCGTATCCATCATGTTTGGAAAAGACCTGCTTCAATCATCATCCAATCATTTTATTTTCTTTCCTTCAATTTCCCCTTTCTACAGAATCTATTTGAAATGTAGTCTGGTGATAGTTGGATAAGATCTTATGCAAATTAAATAATTAGTGAAAATGACATTAAGCAGGAGGATATATTTTGAATTCTGGTAAAATCTCCGACTTTAAATAATTATAGAGCCCTAGTACTCCGAGCGATCTATGTTCTTTATGGAATTTTGAGATGAAACATAAAAGTCAACTTTCTTTTTTCTTTGGATCTAGATGGGCCAAAAGGTGAGTTAAGAATTAAAGTCAGTTTTCTTTATCCAGTGAAAAGCATTGCATTCTTTAGTTACGCCCTAAATTCAAACCAACACTTAACAGGCTTCATAAATAGAATTAACGGTTGTAATTCAATTAACTGTTTTGAATTGACAAAATAAAGTTGTCGCGGTTAAAATACAATTTTACAACCTTATACTTAAGTTTAGTCTGAAATAATTAAGAAACATGTTTTCTGCTGTTGATTCGAAGCTGGACATGAGTTTTGGTAATCTGTGTAAAAACTAAATAAATAAAATTCAGTAAAAATAATTTTAGGTCCAAGACGTCACAATACAACACTTGACCCAGCGATACACCAAGCTTATTTTGTTAATAAAGAAAAGATTACTGCGTAATTATGTATGTCATTTGTATTCAAACTGGACTGACTTCAAGTACATTTTTGCAAAATTGAAAAAAAAATATAAAAGTATCACTTTCAAAGTTTACGATTTTCAAGTAGCTATGAATTCTTCTTATGCTACCTCTTTATTTATTTATTTCCCTTAACAATACAAGATACAAGCTGAGAATAACAAATCAAAATTATAAATAATTCAATTTTATTTATTCTAAGTAGTTCAGGTAAAACTAAAACATCCACGAATGAACTCTGCTGTTTATAAAAAGGATTATAACGTTACAGAAATAAAGAAGATTATACGGGGTGTTTTAGTTTACTGAGAACATGAAAATCTTAACGTGGGAAAAATCATTAGGCTCAGATTTTGCTTACGTCTACTGTAGGCATTAAAAATAATGCAAAATTACATTTCAAAAAATAGAACAGCCGTTTGTCAATAAATACCAAATAATGAAGTTAATTAAAAAATTGAGAACGAAGTAAAAGGAAAGCAAACAGGATTAATGGTTTCTAATTGAAATAACTTGGTAAGAACTGAGGTAAGCTGTTTCGAGATGTCTAGAGAAGTCACTTTGAAAACTCAAGAACGAAGGATGTATTGAAGAAAGGCGTAGAAGGTTATGAAAATTGTACTAAAGCTGAATCAGACTGTAAATACTTTTTGATATCACTATCATCTGGTAGAAAAATATTTTGTTATTGATGTTTAGATATATAATAAATTTGTAGAAAGGCGTTTCTACGACCGAAAAAGTTTTCTAAAACATACTCGTATTCAAATCCAATCTAAATAGTGATTCAAAATAGTTCGTCATTTATAAGAATGCAATTCGTTAATGCGAATGGAACTTCGTTTGTCTTTCACTTACTCTTTTATGTTAAATAGTGACTGAAAGATAAAATGAGTTTTATAATTATACTAACGAACTGAGATACTTTTTTGATTTTTACATGACAAATCAAGTGAATGAACTAGTTTCCTGTTTCAGTTAAATATTTCCCAAGGGCACGAAGCGATGTTTTAGTTTGTGGTTTTGGAAGAATTTTAAGACTTTTCGCATCAGCAAAAGTTTCCCGAAAAAATCCAAGAAAATATTTTGTGGTTGAGTCTTGTTGAGTTTTTAAAAGTCTTATATCATTTAGCTGGGAAATCTTTATTCGGTGAGCATATACAGAGTATCTACTTAAGTTGACGACGTAAAGAAAACTTTTTTATTTTTACTTTTAGGGAAAAACGTTATTCTTAATAAAAAGTTCTGCATGGTCTAAAACCTAACTTGAAGTACTTATGTTTCTGATAATATCAAAAACTATAATAATGAAAAGTTGTTCAGAATTAAAAACTATGTACAAATATGCAATCATATTCATTTATGTACACTAAAATATGAGCTTTTTACTTCTTTTCTTTATTTCCATCTATTTCATACTCGATACGTCTTACAAACTAATGTTTTGACGTTTACTTTTAAACATCTCTTATCGGAGTATCCTATATTAACTGTATCAATGTGCACATTGAACCTTTCGATGTTTTTGTAGAGAAAAGTTTTGAAAAGTAAAAAAACTTGTTTGTTAGTGTAAATGGATTAGATTGCATATTTGAACATGGTTTTTAATTCTGCACAACTTTTCATTGTTACAATTTGCGATATTATCAAAAATAAAAGTACTTTACTCTTCTACTCTTGTACCAAATTCATATTTATTGACAAACCTCGTATATGACTAATAAATTTTGAGGCTTGACTGCTTCAAGCTAGGGTTTAGACTATGCAGAACTTTTTATGAAGAATACCTTTTTTTCCTAAAACTAAAAATCAAAAAGTTTTCCATATGTCGCCAACTTAAGTAGACATTCTGTATATAATAGTACTCTTGCTACTAGCTACTTGAGATGTTATTAAGAGTATGAGTTGAATAGATTCTCATGCAAGCAATCTTGGTCAATAATACGTAATGAGAAAATGACAATGTCTCCATACTATTGAAATGAATTTTTTATTTATTTTTTTTTGTAACAAGAATTATAATAGTTTTGAATTAATGATGTGCATATTAAAAATATTTTTTCTCGTAAAAAACTAAACGTTCTAGTTTTGAAATATATGCTCATTTTCAATAAACATCGATTAACTTGAATTTGGAACATTTTCTTTCCTGTCCATCCATTACTTTCTTTTCTAGAGCGTATTTTATTCTGAAAGCTAATTTAATTTTGCTGAAGGCTCACGGAAACAGCTCAATTTTCTACTTTTAGCTAATAAGGTTTTGAATTAATTCTATTGTTATCTTTTTAAATTCACTCCTTTAACTAATAAAACGCTTGCAGGTTCTGGAAGTGCGAAACAATAAGAAAAAATACAACGCTACTAAAAGCCTCTAAAGAATCTCCTACTTAGCAAGTTTGTTCTAAATTCATTTCGTGTTTTTCTCGATTCTCTTATTTTGAACATTTTTTTGAATTGGATTTGCTAGGATTGTTGATGTGTTACTTCTACCTTAATCGCATTATTATTCATGAAATAATTTGAAATTCATGAAACAGTTACCGGTTTAATTTGAATCACTTTTTATTGCATTTTTAGTGTAATGGGAATTAAAGTTTTCAGCTGCATAATAACAATAGATTTATTTATAGGTTTTATCTCGCTTTAAAACTGCTTTAATTATTTTTAATGAAAGTTAGGATTTTCTGTTGAATAGTTTAGTTGAAGCCTTTTAAGATATATTTTAGTTGCTATTCTCGGTTTGCTTTAGATAATAAGGTGTTCATTAGGCAAATTAAATAGGTGTACCATTTGACTGTTGGTTATCAAGTTGAGTAATAAAAGTAACAAACCTTTTAATTCTAATTAATTACTGAAGATTCCTTAAGTTGCTAATTCTTGTACCTGACTAGATGGATTGTGCCTTATTTTTTCAATACTCGACTAAATTAAGAATACCATAGATATTAATTTTGCAATAAACACCTGCAATTTGAATCGTTGAAATAATACTTTTTGATGCCCAAAGGTAATAACTTATGCTGCTAGAAAAAGAGAACGATCAAGAAGTCATTTATGATTAGCACCTGGTTCACTTCACACCGTTTCTGCAGGAGGCTGAAAATATTTTTGTTGTTTTCGGTAGATGAAAACGTCACGTATAAGCTTAATAGGGCAATCGTCTCACACTGTTTACTTTAAATACCACGATATAATATTTTAGTTATTCATAATTTATTGTGAAACAAATTTTGATAGACCTTATGAAAAATTAATTATAGATTAATTAGCAGGTTGGGATATTATAATAGATGAAAAATATACTTCATTTAAAGTTAGACTGAGCTTAAGACTATTTTTGTCAATGTTGGAAAACTAATCTAAACGAAATACGATAAATTAATTTAATTAACTTAAAGAAAGAATGCAAAATAACAAATTTTAATTAACTTTTTAATGAATCTAATGATATAAAAGTTATGAAGTTTCTTTTAGAAGACAATTACATTGTTTTTTAAGTTGCTTCAGGTTGTTAAAAGTTTTTATTTCGTGTAAATTGAATTGTCAATTAATGATTCAAAGAAAAGTTATCAATTTTTATCAATTTGCTAAAAAATCACTTTAAATATGAAGATTGTTCGATAAAAAGAGGTGATAAATAATTTATTAGATATAGTATGGGGTATTTAAGTGTAAATGATTCTTATAAATAATTAATCAAAGCCGTCGGTTGATATACATACATTCATTCTAACATACAGTGATAAGCGCAGGCTTGTCAATTTCTTTTAATTGCATATACAGCAAGCATAAGGCAAGTTTTGGGAGTGCGTTCTTTGAGATCTCATTGATTGAACACTATTATCAAGCATGAAACAAAATCAATTTTCTGATAAATATGTAGTGTATAATTAGGAAAAGCACTTACAAAACTGAACTTTACACAAGCGTTTGAATACTAATTTGTGAGATGAGATGAAAATGGAGGAACAATTATTAAATTTGAACTAGTTTGAAACATCCAACTTGCCCAGTTCTGAGGTGGACGATCATAAACAACTTTCTTGTTCTCTAAGGTAAATTATATGAAATCGGCCATCATGAAATGCCCCTTTTCTGAGTAAAATCAAAATTTATTATATCTTGCAATATCAAAGTTTAATACATTTCTCGGTTGTCTAATATCTCGAGAACAATTTGCAATATTTAAATGAGATTTTCAGGCCTTCCCCTGGGATCACTTAGACCACTTTCTACCATTTTTTACCACTTTTTTGAAAGATTAAGTAGAAGTCAGCTTTTTATGTGTAAAAATCTTTTTTCAGCCGTCTCGTCAGATCGTTAAAGTTGAAGTGCTTTTTGCATTGGTGTGATCCAGTAGTCTTTTCTCGTGTTTCTTGGCTAGTCGCTTGAGTTTACCTTTTTACTAAGGGAATATTTATGAATATTTTTATTCCTGGCATCTGCAATGCCCCTAAACACTATCTTTGGAACTTTCAAATTATTTCACTGTTAAGAGTTAGTATAGTACAGCTGCAGAGCTGACTACTGTACGTCCAATCTAGTTTCAATATTTGATTTTGCAACAGTACTTGGTTTGTATAAAGAGTTGAGATTTCTAACCCATCATTTAATACATTCTTTGAAATTTGAGATTCAGTTCTTTTCTTTTTAAAACGCCCCTTCGATTGAAGTCTGGAATCTAGATTCATGCCAAGATATCTCGCTGAGTTGGCATGTGTGATTCTTTTATTATTTATTTTAATGGCAAATAGATCTTCATTTTAATAAGTATGTAAACATAGTGTTACAATTTTAACAAAACGTTTATTTATTTTTAATATTTATTTAAAAACTAAGTATATTACAATTTATTTCCAGTATTTATTTACACTAAATTATTTATTTAGTTATTTATGTACAGAATAATTTATTTATCACTAATTACATTTATTTCCTTTGTAACTACAGGCGGTTATTTACTGCAAAACTAACTGGCTCTATTTATGCTACCGCTTATATACGTTTCCTCGTTCCTCTCCATGAACCTAGAAGGTACGCGCTTTCTCTCGCACATATGATGGTCGGACTGTTCCAGACTTCTCCGGTATATTCGACCAGCAACGCCGAGTCCGTTCGAGACTTCTCTAGTAGATTCGAGGGATGGCACGTTACAATAGTATATTCTTTCTTTTTTAGTTCAATTACATATCGCTCAGTGGTTATTTGAAGTTTTTTTTTGTTGCTTTCTTAGGAGTGTTTCTGTATTGCAAGGGATGCAAATATTGCAATCGTTGCATTTTTTATTGTAGATGTATCATAGATATACAATAGATAGAGCACTGGCTCCAGTACACTCCCTTTACTGTAAAACGGTATTGTTAAACTTAATCATAAACATATGGTTAACAAAAATATGATTATTGTAACAATACTTTATGTTCAAAATAGCCATAACCATTTGAACTCCATTGTTAAAATGACAATTTAATTTTGGTTAAACATCTTTTAGTTATTGTAACAATAATGATTCGCTGTAATTGACGAACAACTATAATCTTTGTTGAGACGACAATACAAGGTGTAGTTAATATACAATTTATAATACAATACGTTCTTATTTCTTGGCGTTCCTAGTAGATGGCGCCTTAGTATTTTCATGCTGTTAAATGGTATATTTAACTTGTATACAACCAGTATGAAGCGTGCTAGCATCATCAACCCACAAGCAGTTGCCACAACCCACTCAACTAAATTCGTCACTTCCTCACGGAAGTAATTCCACCAATCCCGGTTCTGAACGAATCCGTTTTTTCTTCTTCTTTCTCTACCGCTTCGTCGCCAAAGAAAATCAACATTCCTTCAAGATATGCCGCTTCAACTTCTACCGAACCATGAACAACAATTATACCCTTGCGCGGGCGCTGTTCCCCCGTCTCCGGGGCCCGTGCTTGCTTGCCGCACCAACCATCTTCAATCTATTACTCATCTGCCGAGGCATACTAGCGTTGCGTTCAGCCGTCAAAATTCTAGGGCTTGAGAGAAGCTGAACAGCTTCTAAAGCCGCGCTTAGCGCAACAGCGTTGATTTCTGTGTGTCTGTCTAGCATCAACTTTCATTATCCTCCATTGATGAGTCCAAACAAGGACGAAACGATCATTTGGAGGTACTTTTATTATTGCATATTTATGAATATTTATGCATATTTATATAATACATATAGTACATAATATTTATATAAACTTTATTTGTGGGAGACATTATGAATTTTGTCTTTTATTTATTATAACCGATTCTAGCTTGTTTGTTAATAACATTTTCATTTTGTTGCTTTTACTAAGAGAAATGAAAATAATACAGAACAACATATAACCATATAACAATAAGTATTTAACAATTTTTAATTTGTGTAGTTGACAATATATTTGGTTGTGCCTATAATAATCATACAGTATAGTCAATTTAACCATATTTTGCGTTAGGGCAACGATACTTTTTTTACAGTGTTGTGGCAGACCTAGTTGATCTCTTTCAAGCTGGAGTATTCTGCTCCTTGTTTAATTTTATATACTTTGTTTGCTAACGAACATATTTTCTAGCACATTACGTTCATACGCTTTCTCTACCATTCTGGTGCTTCTGTGGGTCTAGAATGCTGCTGACGAAATCCACACTGATGATTTGGAATCAATTTTATATTCTTAATGTTTTTTTTCATTCTTTTCAGCAGCAACTTTTCAAAAAGCTTAGAGAAATGAAAATAATGATATTGAATGGTATGATATCAGTTCATTTAGATCCTTTCCTGACTTTGGATCATGACGACTTTAGCAGTTTCTCAGACCTTGGAAATATGCCTTAATCTAAATGCCGTATTTATAAGTAAACTTGAAAATGTCTTGTTTAAGTAATTGTTTTAGAATTTTTGCAGTTTTCAAGTCTTAAGGTTTAGGGTGGTTTCAGTTTCTTTAGCTGCTTCTTTTAGAACAACCAATTTAATTCCTTGATCTCTGATACTCGTGGCATAGCGGAGGACAATCGCGTCTCTAATCTTATTAGATAGATAGGTTTGTTCCAAATATTCGGAAAGCACTTTTTGCTTGTTGTCTTTAACCCAAGATGCATCTGGTTGTCTGGTTGCTGCGGTAAAAAGCTGCTAGTTTTTGTAATTTCTTAAAGTCTGTCCAAAAATAATAATCTATGTCGTTTCAAGTTGTCGTCGAGTTAAGTGTTACTTGATTTTTTTCTTAATGCCATTTCCTTCAGAGTTTTTGTATTAAGTTTTTTAACACGTTTTTATCAAGTTGGTTTGATGTTGTTTACCATTCTCGTTAACCAGATCTTTAGTTTCTCGATGATAATGAGTCCCAATGTTCATTTTTCCCTCTACCATAGAAAGCAGCTCGTTGTATGTTAATTGTCAATTTTTCTGCTTTTGTTTATAGCTGGTTTGTTGCTCTTCATGGTGAGTTCGTTTTAAAATTCTTTCAATCTATTCGTTTATTTATCAGAGTTGGTTTCATTTTCGTAACAACTTGTTCACTCAGTAACGAATGATCGGAGTACAACTCGAATTTTTCCTTAATTTTACAAAAATTGTTAAATATTCTCCTATCTAGGAAGACGTCCAACAGATCTGAACTTTGTTGTTAGCTTTTCAGTATTCATACTACTTGCATTCAAGCTCTTCCTCAGCTGCATGTAGGTAGTTCTCTACCTTTTGTTGTGATGACTTTCGACCCCATCTGAGATTTTTGCATTGACGTGTCCTCCAGTTACAAATCTATTATTAAGATTTTTAATAGTGTTGTGATATTCCTCTTTCTTCAAATTATGTCTGAGTGAAACGTATGTTGCTACGTTGATGTTTAGGGTTTGCCCTGCAACTTTAGTAGTTATGACTATAACTTAGACTCATTTAAATTTTATGTTTATATAATTTTTAATTTTGTTTTTAATAATAATAATAATAATAACGCTGTAATCTCTGAATATAATATAATATGTTTGTTTTGTTGGGTGCGTCTTAAAAATGAGAACACTTCTGTTTACCTCTTCTACCATCAAACCAACGATCGCGGGTTTGATCTCCGGTCAAGAAACTGATATCTTTTAAGCGAAAAAGCTATAGAGTCTAGAAGGGCGCCACATGAATGGATTCCGTGTAACTACATAAGTTTCACGTTAAATATCTTCTTTTTCGGTTAATTGGCTACAGAGTTAGAACTCACATGATCCAAGAGAATCGCTACTTGAAGCCTCGGCTACAAATCAACAACGATATAGATGCTCAAGAGTAAAATCCATGTAGAAAATTGTTAATTTAATGTTGCACGTTTCCAAGACAGTAAAAAAACAATAAATCTTAATTTAAACTTGGAAAAGTTGATTTCACTCGAGGACGGTGCATCTTGTGCAATAATCACGAAAGCACTTATTGCCCTTAAATTGCTTTAAATTGTTTGAATTTAGTTTATGTCTGCTTGAACTATTTGTGGTACGCCTTTTGATAAAAGGGAAAAAAAGGTTTTAAGCTAGATGAAGCAAAAACGTTTTGTATAAAGACGCTTTTGTCGGATCAGTGTGCGTTGAACCTTAATTTTGTACGAGGCATTTCCAATCAGACATATTGATTGCGGCAAATCAGTGAAGCCCCCACCTGTCATAACCTCTTCAGTATTCATCTTTTTTTGTCACTGTTAATATACAGGAAAATGTAAAACGTAAATTTGAACTGAATTTTACTTTAAAACTGTCAAGGAAACGAATGTTTCGTACGCGATGTGTTACTTTAATGTAAGGAAAAAGCTTTTCTATAGTTAGTATTTCATTCTGTTTTAACATGAAGTTTGTAATTAGGTTAGTCAATATACCCGAATGTGATGTTATTTAAAATTAGCTATTTTATAGCTTGTACATAGAGTGGTTTGCAGCAAGAAACTAAATTTCGTGTTTAGTATACATTTGCTAATTATGTAACCCTGTTTACATTACGCTTATCGATTTATAGATTTCATTATACTGCACTTCCGAAAATTAAACCGAGCTCCTATTAGCCGCATATCGTGAATGCATGTAATTTAGTGTAAAATCGGTTCATGAATAATTTAATTAGTTACTTGCTCAAACTCGAAGCATATAGACTATGTTAACAATTTGCTACTTAGTATGTACAATCCAGGACTAAATTGATATTGAAAAAAATATGAAAAACAATTTTACTCGTGTATGTTTATAACTTTATTACTTCATCTGATCGCACAAAAAATCTCAAAAAATGTTTTTATTAATATTTCCCCTTTCTTTGACAATTTAATTCGTTTGTAGTATTTCTCAACGAAAAAAATCTTGCTTGAGGTTGTTGTACGTTTATGTATTTCCAAGTCTGAATAAACTTTGTAATTCGATGGATTCTGTTTGAAAGAGAAGCCGAAATTACCGTACGTATAATCAACCCACTGCGAAACTGCAAATTGGGCCTATTTTCAGTTTGGTTTCTAGATGAACTATTTTTCTTGCCCTGTTTGTGTTGATGTGTTGAGTTTTACACAAATTAATAATGCGCTTCTCGCAAATTTAATTAAATAAGAAACGAGCCAAAATAAAAAAAGTTCCCAACAATGTAATAGTGATAAGATGAAGCAATAATACAGCGTATAACAAAAAATCTGATGTGATTCAGACTGAAGTTTTACCTCATGAGAGAAAAAATTTCAGTCTTCAAAAGTTGTTTCTAAGTTGTCCCTTATCAAAGAAAGTTAACAGGGTCTTTCCTTTGTATCCTTTACGATGGGAACGAAGCGTGTCACTGCAGATTACAGTTTTATTTGTTGGATGTAACTGAAATTCCTTTTTTATATAACCGTATTTGCTTTAGAGAACTTGCTGATTTTACTGCGGTGAAATAAAATATCTTTCAAACAGCTGTTGGATGCCGTTGTTTTGTGTTCCGTTCGAGTTGGGCGTTTAACGTTGCTGCTTGTACTACAAGTATTTAGGAATGTGTAAATGTAAATTAATGAGATCTTCCACTTCAGCTTCTGTCTTGAATGCACAAACATTTACATTTGTTGACTTTAGAAGGTACGTTTAATTTTGCTTGGTAGGCTTAAGTTAGGCGTAAAATCCCCCGCTGTAAATTCCTCGCAAAACTATTAACGTTCCAATATCCATACAGCAAGTTAGTTTTGGAGGTGCATTGTTTTGTCAAACCCCAAGTGCTTTATGGAGAATAATAAAACTTGAATGCACTAACCCCGTTTTATGAACACATTGTAGCAGGTTTATACACACCTTAACACCCAATACAGCTATATAATAGCCGTATAGCACGCGAATTGCACTTTGCTGATAACCAAAGCCGTATATCTGTTATAAACAGTGTAGCTGTTGCAGAATCCTTTCGTCTATAAAGTAGTGGATACATACTAAAATATTAAATGTCAGTATATTCCAAATAAGAATTCTTAGAATACTAATTATTATGCATCTTGAAGGTGGTGTACATTTACTGTAAAAGTTTACAAAAGAACTTCTAAATATTCTGTTGGATACAGCTAGTGATGTTTACAGGGGTATATGTCAATTTATAAAATGTACGTGGTTTTCCATGACAGATAGAAAGGATTTCTTTTGTGTAGGAATGAGAGGGGATGGCATGAAAAATTGTTATACAACGTTTTGTGTCTTTTCTGGATCAACCCTTAAACTGTTATCTATGCTGAAATTTATTGTAAGTATTTATTACAGGATAATCACTGACAAAGTTAGAAGTTCTTCATCCTAATTTCTTTTAGACTTTTTGCGAAAGGATCTGTAATTGTGTAATAAGTATCTACAAGCAATTATTATACTTAATTGCTAATCAGATTTTGGAAAATCTTACAGAAATATAAATTTGGAAATTTGTACATTGAAATATATGCTAGAACAGGTAAAGGAAGAATCGGGGGAGTTTCAAATATCAACTATTGAATGGCTCAGATATTCGCTTTCTAAGTTATCTGTCTGGGATAAAATCGGAAAAAATTGGTTATTTATTGATCAATTTTCTTAATGTTTCTGAATTTTGATTTACGTTTATTGCAAAGATTCCAAAAGGTTGTTTCTTAATTTGGCAGCTCGTATATTGAATCATTTGTTGATCTACTTTAAAAATTTTTCCAAATAGTGATTTCATTCTGTTCAGTGAAATGCGTTTCAGTCAAGACCTCTCAAGCTTCAGTTTTATCTAAATCTACTAAGTAAAAATCTTTCAAAATTTGTTGAAAAAAGTTTTTTTAGAAATAGACAAAGCTTTGTCATATGCATTTATGATGCAAATATTGTCAAAGTTCTCGATTTCGCATTTTAAATATTTTAAATCTTTATAGCGAACTTTTACAATCTTGAAATGAAAATAGAATCTACTGAACAAATAGATTGCTTTTGGAAAGAGCCGTTTGTCTGCCTTATAAGAATACATTCAAGACGCATTGACGCATTTTTTTAACATAACGTATGCAGAATTTATGACAAAAGACATAGAGATTCGTTTCTGTTGACACTCTTATTTCCATAAACCTCCTTTGGTTAATTTACATTGATAAATATTCGACTTGGGCAGACTGGAATAAAATAATCAAAGAAGTAATGAAATTCACAAAGTGAAACATTAGAATCGGTTGATGCTTAAACCTCCGAAGTAATTTTTCGTCCATTTTTTGATTTTTATAGAAATATGTTCTATACAGGTTTTTCCACCATTCTGTGCTAAAACAGCCCAAGTTACTATTCTTGTACAGTAGTAAATGGTATGTGATGATGTTTAAACATCCTCAGTCAGTAACTTAGGTTGTTTTTCAAATAAACCGCCTGTCAGCTGTTTGAGTATTCCTAACCTCAAAATAATAGTTGTTGCAGTGGGAACCATAGTTGTGTTTTGTTCTAACAATTATCAATAATGATGATTATTGTTATCATGGAAGATGCTCCAGAACCTCCCAAAAAGCGTCGCAAGGGCGTGCGCATAAATGATTGTACAGGAAAAATGTTATTGGCAATTTTGGGGTTAAAGGCAAGGCATATTAAAATTATCAAATCCATACTTGTAGCTGCTAAAGGTGTGGATTTAACTGACTGCAGGTACCTATGCTTGGTATTGAGCTAAACAAAATGAAAACGTCATGCAAAATTTAATTTACCAGTGCTCAAAAACTGATTATTGATATTATTTCGTAGATGTCCGATGAAGTGGGGCTTTAAAATTGGGAGTAATAAAAGCATGCAATTTTTGAAAAATTCTATAACCTTAGTAACAAAAACGCAAGACGCAAATGCCTAATCGAAGCTCATGATGTTAAACAAAGGCGCAGGAAGAATCCCGAAGGGAAGAGTCGCAATCACTCATATTCATATTTTATCAATTTAATTGATAAGAGGGTTAAAGCGTGTGTTTACGAAGATTCATGCTGTTAGTTTAGAGAGACTAAAGCGTATTAAACACTTACTATTGATCAATAAAGTTCTCCGTGATACAAGAGAAAAACATGGAAAGGGGAATGCTATCTCAGAAAATAATGTGAATTTAGGCAGGGGCCATATTTCTTCCTTTCCTATAAAGGCTTCACACTACTCAGGAAAGGAATATCAATATCTCCCGACTGAACGTTAAAACAATTTATAAAGTATTCTACAACTACTACATAAGATTTTTCCACGAGAATTCTTTACTTCACTTCGACACACCCCAAATTGCCACTCGTAATAAGTGTGAAGAATTGAATAAAATAACGAGCTCAGCCCTGGGAGAAACGGCAAAGAAGGCAACAGTCGTAGAACAGATGATTCACCAACGCCGAGCCAAGAAATTCTACTCTGCTATACAGGAGGCCACAAAAGAATGTAAAGAAAGGGATGATTTTGCTGCGTTGACCTTCGATTATATGCAGAATTTACAGCTTCCTCTAATTTCAGTACAAGATTTGTTTTATCTTACTCAACTAACGGTATCTGTCTTCTGCATAAATGATTGAAAGACGAACAAGGCCTATTTCTATATTTACCCAGAAAATATTGGCACTAAAAGACCTGATGAGGTATGTTCATTCATAATCAGATTCATAGAAACCTATTTACCTCAAAGCATTAAGGAACGTCGACTGTTTTCGGATAATTGCCCAGCACAAAATAAAAACCATTGCCTGGTGCGCATGTATATGGCACTGATTGAAAGAAAGCGTTTTCACAAAATCCAACAATTCTATCCTATACGTGGCCACTCATTTTTTCCCTGTGACAGGGATTTTGGATTACTAAAAGGACACTTTAAACATTTCGATCGAATTTATGATATACATCCCTATACAGAGATTATTGTTGCTGCGAGTGCGCAGAACAAGTTTACTGTACAGAAAATTGAAGGTATCCTGGATTTTAAAAATTGGTGGAATGTATACTATAGAAAGGATTGGGTCTCACTAGAAACACAAAATTGCAGTAGGAATCTAAGAATGTCATTCTCGATATCAAAGTTTCACCATTTTATACAAGATTCGTCATATCCTGGACAGGTGGGGGCAAGTAAACACATAAAAAGCTTTGGATGGCATACTTTTGCATTAGCACAGCCGAGAAAAGGAATTTTGCAAATTTGCATGAAACAAAAACAGGGCCTATAATGAAAATCTTCCGATGTTGGAAACCAAGATTATGCACAACAATTCTGGAATGGGTTGATGGCGAACACAAATCCTTTTATGAAAAGCTAATAAGCTCTTCCAAGACAAAGAAACGTAAGTCAATGAATGTAGAAACAGGAAAAGCCAGTAATTCCAAATAATAGACCTTAAGTCAATTATTTCACCATGTATTTTCAGTTCTGTTTCTGTTTAAAATAAATGTTTTTGTTCAGTAGTAATTGTCTATATTATCGGTTTACATATTCCAGCAAGCAAAGTTTGATAGAGTTTCTAAATTATCGACTGAAAAGTTTTTTTCGTTTTCTTAAAACTTAAAGAATTTGACTTAGAGTGTTTAAGCAACAAGGGATTTTTGTTTAGCTTCATTCTAAACATAACTTCATCATTCGAAAAACAAAAGTATTAGTAAATACCAGGTTAGCCTTGTACAATAATTTTATTGTATGTTGTTTAGTTCTGGCCAAAGAGATTAAGGAAAAAATAACTAATTGCACGCAGACTATCTTTAGAGTCTGCAGATGGGCGGAGTTCAAACTATTATCACGAGTATACATGTAATGATCGTGCAAAAATGTAGCCCAAAAGTTCACATTTTGGTGATTTTGTTTAAACAATGTCATTCAAATTAACGAGCCTTGACCATAGAGAAAAATATTTCTGAACACTTTTATTGAGAAAAAAGTCTAATTTAATTTTTAAAAACACTCTATTAATAATAAAAAAAAAGGCAATTATGACTCGTCTTCGAGTTGATCAAGCTTTGTCGCAGTATGCAGTTGTGTTTGTGGTTACTTGCCTTGGATTTATTTTATTCCTAATTACCTCGAACGCTCTAGCAATATCTCTAACAGTAACACAAAGACTCATATATAAAAGCAGTAATTCTATTCCATAACCTAGACTGATCCAGCTCACAGCGATATTACTGGACGTGCGTTGTTTACACAGCATATTTCACTGTAATCTGGTTTACAGTAACTAGAGAATTGTCAAGTAGCCTATAATAAGATACTTTTTGGTGGTCAGACGCATTAGAAACTTCAAGTATAATATTCTAAATCTGTCACTTATAACCTGCAAAATTTGCACCATTATATATCAGACCAGTTATCGATATATCAGTTTTTTAGTAAGACACGCAAGCAACTATGGTAATGTATTTTTGCATTTGTACAATAGCCCAAAACTTAACACTACTGTTCGCCTTGGAAGAGTGCCTACCGGAATTTTTGTTAACATTTCTCATCGTTCACTGACGTCTATGTCTAACTTTCCTACTGGACTAGCCTTTTTACTCTCAAGCGTAAGAAGAAATTCCCGAAATGATGGATTGCAATCATCTGTTCATACAATAAATATTTTGGTCAAATATGTGGCAGCACCGTTTTGCAAGAGTTTTACTTTTAAGTTTTTCTGAATGTGACTAATTAAAAATACCTGTGCACAGACTGTCTAAAAAGTAAAGTACGCACCTGGTATAGAAACATCTAGTTAAGCATCTAAGCTAATCTAACCTACATCTAGGATGTAGAGACCGACCTATTGTAAGAAAACAACTGTTAAGATGAACAATGCTGTTCAATTGTTATCCGTTCTTGTGTGCAAATATCTAAGAAATACGTAACATTGTAATAGTTCTGATGATATATGCTCTGTAATTGAGTTATTCTTTAGACTTTTGGTATTCCTCAAATTCGTTCTTTTCTAACACGAATTATGAAACAAATAATCACACTAGACTCCTTGGAGTGAACGACATAAAAAGTCAAGACTGATATTTTGACATTTTCACATCTGGGTCACACGGCAATCAAATCCAATTTCAATAAGTTAATCATTTTTGTAATAAACCTCAATACTAATTTCTGAACTTGAATTTGCCAACATTTAAGTATTTGCATAATTAGTTCACATTCTGCACGCGGCCCTAGAATGCATGATAATAACGGTTATCACTTATCAGCAATTGAATTTAAGAGGTTTCATTCCTATTGTAACCGTGGTGTATACAGGGTGTTTTCAAACTTGGGGTATTTCTTTAAACAGGTGCTTATTCGTATTGTAATAGATTGATATTAACGTAAAAATATTATAAATTTACAAAATTTAATAAATCACTTTTTTATTAAATGTTGGCCCTAAGTACGGCCCTGCAGCCGTGTTGTGTAACTGAGAAACATTTTAATTGTAGTCAAGGTTACTCGAGTGCATTCTAAGAATATCTGTTTAGAACTTGAAGAAACATGAAAGAAAGTTGGTACCTGGGCGTAATAGATTTTATGACCTCTTTGTGTAGTGGTCCCCAATACTTTTACTGTTAATCACCACAAATCTTTACAATTCACAATTTTATTTAAAATTTAAAGCTTTAAGTAAAATTCTAATTGTAGTAAACTTATAAATATACACAAAAATTAATTATCAAAGCAATGTATGATTTACAATAAGTATTCGAAGTTGTTACCACGAGACTGTAAGCTAAGCCTTGCTCGACCTGTCCACGATTCAGTACACCATTTTGCCGAATTATCACTGCTACGTTCTCAATTCGCTGTTGCAGTTCTTGTAAAGTGTTGATCACACCATCAACGATTTCATATGTGCCCATAAGTAAAAACCGTAAATTAATATCAACGAGTTTATTATTACTGTACTCATAAGCCATGTTGCAGTAATTGCAATTGTAAATTTTTGTAGTAAACTATCAGCGTTCAGACTAAAGAATCAAAAAAACTGAAAGCATGTAGAACAAAACAGTTGCCCTGAGTGCAGCAACAAGTTCCGTTATGGGATTAAGAAGTCTAGGATAGTTACCTATACATTCTACGAAAAAGGGTTTGGACGATTCATACTAACAGAGGAAACATAATACATTTTTGTACTAATCCCCAGAAAGGTTATTTAGAATAAATTTAATACGGCCATAAAACATTTTTTAACCAGCTTCTTGACCACTATGTTGTCAATAGTATTACCATTTTACTCCACAAATCTTTTTCCTACAATTTCCAACTGCATTGTAATTTTAGTTACTCGTTTAAAGAAAATAATCGATATGTCATTGCATATTCATTTACTTTCACAAGTAAATCTAATATTCATAAAAAAAGTCTCCACGCTTTAATCTAGTTTCCCCTTCATAAGTTATACTTATTTACAAATGTTAATTAAAAAATCATGTAAGTGATATAAAGAAAATGGTCAGAAACATGTGGATATACTTCTGCCTTAAACTGTCGCTTTTAAATACTTTCACTTTTTGGTCAGAAAGTGAAACTTTTACCACAGAGCCGGATCTAGCCCTTCTTACATTTTCAAACGTCAATATCGCCATTATATTAAAACTTTTTCTAGGGTAATTTTTTGCTAAACAACACAGTGTATTGTGCAGTATTACCTGTTAAAATTAATGCCCAAAATTCCATAACACTCTGTATATTGCTGTTCTTTACACACTTTGACCTTGCATTATAGGATACGGGTTCTTCTTTTATACAATGGGTTCCGATTCAAATATTTTTAAATAACATATTAAATTGATTATGAAGAAATTGGAAAGAACCATCCCAGAATTAAATATTAGAGACATTAGTGCGTGTAAAACAAGATAAAAATCGACGTATACAGTGATGTGTAAGATACAATAATATTTTATCTAGATACAGATATTGATAAACAAATGTTTTTGTATCTAGTAACGGATACAAGATACAATTTCATAATTATATCTAGATTCAGACGCATTATGTAATTATCGTATCTAATAATAATAATAAAGTTGTATATTTAGCCATGCTATTTCTTTGTACATTCAATAATAAAATTATCCTTACAATTTACATATTAAAATTATTTTAAACCATAACTAACAATTAACATTAAATATAACAAGAAATAAACACTAACAATAAATAACAGTTAACATTATATCAAACTGGAAATACACAATAAAGCAGTAAATAACAAACAATATTAATTTATAAAAACATCATATAACACCAGGAATACACTGTTAATTTATTTTGTATTTATTTAACTTACTTTTGAATGTATTTAAATTTGGGGAAGTTCTTATCTCATCTGGCAAATTATTAAATTGTTTAAGGCCTTCCGTAAAAATAGTTTTACAGCTATTTCTCGTAGTAACAGTAATTGTCTTATATTTGTCAATTCCGCGAGTGTAGTGTCCATGAACATCATTATTACATATTACGAAATCTTTAAGATATGTTGGGGCCATTCCATTTACTATTTTATACATAAGTATTAAAAGATCCTTCTTTATTTGTTCACCGACAGGTATAAATGATAGTTGATCATGCATTAGTTTAATTGGCGTATATTTATTACATTGTAATATGACCCTCATAGCGCAATTCTGTAAAATCTGTAATTTCTTTATTTGCAACTCTCCCGATAATAGAAATACTGAACTACAATAGTCAAAATGCGGTTGCATTATAGTTTTATATATTAATGTTTTTGCCCAAACTGATAAATTCTTTCCTATTCTAGCTAAAAACGCAATTTTTTTCGCAATTTTTTTCATTGTAACTTCTAAATGCCTACCAAATTTTAAATGCCGATCTATTAAAACTCCTAAATATTTTATATCATGTACTAATTCTAATGTATCTCCTTCAATTTTAATTTCAATGGATGTATCTTTAATTTTCTTAAGATTAGAGGCTGTAGCTATTACCATGCATTTGGTTTTTTTAGTATTTAATTTTAATCTATTTATAATTAACCACTTACTTAAATTTTCAAGATTTTGGTTGACTACATTAATCATTTTGGGAATACTATTGCCGCATGTTGTAATTAAGGTATCATCAGCAAACAAATTAATATTCATAATATTGTTATTATTACTCTTCAAAACGTTGTTTATATCATTCATGTATA
>VTPC01001053.1:31895-95764 GCA_011009095.1 Ignelater luminosus
AAGGCGTTGGAAAGATTGTATCACTCTAAAAGGAGATTATATTGATGAATAAAAATGATTTTTGAAAAAAAAATGTTGTTTTCGTTGTTAGTCTCGGGACTTATTGAACGATGTGTTAGATGACGATTAATTAAAAAATATTTTTTTGCAAAATAAATAGCAGTTAAGGTAGTATCTCCGTAAATCTACTTTTCTGTGGAATTTAATGAGATTGTGTATACACATAAAGCTGAAATTGAAAATTTTAGCCCGTTTAACAGAGGAGATATTCGCGATCAAAGTTGGAACTTTTCACATGCTTTGCATACACCAGTTAACTAAAAGTTACCTATTTCCGTCATAGTTTTAAAACTTTTCTATACATTTCTTCAAAAACATCTTATTTATAAATTAGTTTATTAGGAATATTTTGAATAAAAAAAATAGTTTTTGCCTGATTGGTTGAAAAGATAAACATTTTTAAATTGTGCATATTTAAGCATTTGTTGATAAGTAGATGGGTATGTCAATGAGCGTCTGGTTCATGTAGTTGTGTGTGTATAATGTATATGTATATAATATACATGCAGTACCTGAGTATAGAATATTGTTTCTGACAAAAATAATGAACACTTGACTACTGATGTTCGAACTATTTTACGTTTACACGAGAAGTTATTTTTGGACCGCACTATACGGGACATACTACCTTAAGTTATTAAAATTATTCATTTTTGAAAGGTTTTGAGATAATAACAAGTTGGTTTATTACAATGGAAAACTTAATTGTTTAACATTATTTTACAAACAAAGTTCCCACTACAATTTGAAATTTAAAACTGTAAAAGCTCCGTTGCCTTCGAGCTAGATTGGTATAACTCGCTTTATACCTTGGTCACGTGACACTGTTTGACATTAACTCTTCTCTAACTCCGAGTTTCGTGTCCGAACGCACACATAATTACGACGTTTAATAACTCATATATGGTATAAAACCGTCTCGAACATGGCTAACAAGATAGTAACATATTTAGTTTTTGAGTGGTTTTTTTTTATTCTGAACGGAGTAACTATATTTAACGTTTTATAATTCTAAATAATATGATGAGTAAAAATAATAAAGAGCCACAACTAAAATCTACTGAAGAATAGTACATATATTCACTAATATTCACTAATAAAATGTGTATTGGAAATATTTCCTTTCTTAAAATTTGAAAGTCACCCCTCTCAATTATTTATTTATTGAAAGTTTCGTTTTATATTCAAACACACTACTAAAAATAAAATGGAGCTTGAATAAAGTTTCAGAATTTCTAGCTTTAAGGATACGGTGTAAATTTTAAAAAGTATTTTACAGAACATGATTTATAACACGCTTTTGATATTGTAACGCACATCAATCGCTCCTTGCAAATCTTTGTAACTCTTTGTAATTCCTTCCGCAATGCTTCACAACTCTTCAACAACTTGCATAGCAACTCTCACACGTAGACTGACGTTTTGAATATTAAATATTTTCACTTTTGTAAGAAAACCTTTATACTTTATAAGTAGCTTACTGAATTTGCGGTATATTATATGAAACTTATATGAATTTTTTCTATTTTGGGTATTATCAGCAGTAACTATGGTAGTTAGGAAACCAATCGAAATTTATTGAAGTCTAAAGTTAATCCAAATTGCATTTTCTATAAAAAGATGTTTTGCTTTGCGTTTATTTTTGCTTGAACCTCCTAATTGATCTTTAATTGACTTGACAACGACAAGAAATTTAAACAGTAAGAGATTCCAAAATAAATACCTTCGTTGTAGAATCCTTTATGAAAGCTTCAATTTATTTTTTGCGTGTTTACACAAAATGTTGTACGTACTTGGAAATCGACAAGCTAAAATTGTTTGAATTTGTGCATTCTATTTCAAATAAGTTGCGAGTATTTTTTCTAAATGCGTATATCAACAACACACATACAAAGAGCACAATGGCGGTTTTCTCGCTTTCACTTTCCTTCTGAAAGAGAAGTATTGCTTTTTGAGGATACGGGAGCCACGTTATCTAGCTACTGCGTCGTCTCCCATTTATTTACTTATTTTGGGTAAAGGCGTCGACGTTTGTATTATTTTGCAGTGGACCCACTTTTGAAACAAATGTCACAAAATAAACTTTCAGAAATGTGTTTTGGCGAGTCCAAAGCAGAATGATACATTCTATTTAAAGGTTTATTGTTGTGAAATACAACTGGAAACTACATTAAACAAAATATCACAAACTGAAGGATTACATAGAATTCTGTTTATGCTTTTGGTAACTAGTATCTATATGCTTTACAAGATTAAAATTAATTTCTTGATTATTTGAGTCTCCTTTCTAATCATATCATTCTAAATAGTTAAAACCGATGATAAACCAGAAGGTTGGAACCGACAATACCGAAGGATAAATGAAGCCTCCTATTTCAGGACCCCCTTAGAATATTCATTGTCACTGCGGCTGTAGCAGTCTTGAAATTGCTTTGGTGGAAACAGATGCTAATGGTACTCCTTTACCCGATTATGTCACATTAGCCGTTTTACATCCCTAATATTCCTTAATGAACCGGCATTAAAAATTTTTATTAGTATTTGTTCCGCCCTCTGGTTTCAAGTAACTCATTTTAATTATCTGAAATATGTAGCTGTGGGGTTGATTCTAAATTCAACTAGAAGTTAGTCGAGTCGTAAATGGAAAAATCCAATTTATAACTAACAATTGGTTTTCATTTGTTTTGAGGGATATATAACCCGTATGAAGGAAGTAATTGAAGTTCAAATTTCAATTCGAGTTTTATTTTTATATTCACCATTAGTCTTGTTTTAGAAAGGCATCTTTGTAGTGTTTTAAACCCGAACTTTGTAAATAATATTTTGGAATCTAACGCGGTGTAACTCTTTCTTTTTAATGCCTAAGAATATCAAAACAAAGATTCTTTAATAAATCACGTCAGCTCTCATGCGATGCCTGTTGAAATAAAATTAGAATTTAAAAAAACTGTTTGAACCATCAGTGTGCAGTATCCCAAGCCCCAGGTCCTGACAAATATTTAAATTTCCCTCCCAAAGCAAACCCCAGAATCAATGTGACCAATCGTGATCGTCCAACCAATTTACCTACCCTACGTTGTGTTTCTAAAATTCCCTAAAACTAGATACACTGGTTACTAACGATAGTGGGAAAGACAGGAAATCAAATAAAACACAGATTATGGTTAAAATAGAACGTTGTATATTGAATGCTAGATTTTGTTGTGAAGGCCGAATAAACTTTTTACACTGGTTCAGGTATCAGTTCGGAGGAAGAACCAGCAAGAAACCTCCGAAGATTCTTTTAAAACAAACAATACAAATTTTAATGCACAAATAGTTAAATAAACGGTCCCAACTTGAAACCAACAAGACACAGCAATATGCAATAAAATAATTAATGTCACATAAAAGCAAGCAATAATATGGTACCAACATAACCAATAATAATTAGCAAAAAAAAAATAATTATAAATAAGACAAAACACATAATAAGCGATAAGTTGGCATAAGTTCATTTCATAAGAACTGGGTGAAATTCAGAGATAAATAAATGATAAAATGAATGTTCGGAACACACAACGTGATGCACATTACAATTTCACTTGTTGCAACATAAATTAAACTAGTCCTGCTCTCTCCATTACTCGGATATGTACTTATAGCACTCATCATCAAACAAAACTGAAGAGTATGTTAGCAAAGACAAAGGGAAGAGACCGTACTCTATTAAAATAGCTCCTTAGTCTCCGGCCGTAGCCAAAAATTGTGAACAGTCTATCATTCCCCGCAATAAATATATAAATAAAAGCACGGAACTATTAAGATAGTGCTTCGGGTCAAATAGTACTAATAACTGCTGCCCAAGGGTGGAGAATGCTGCAAGAGAAACATTTATAACAAATAAACACACAAAAACAATGGAGAATGTAGACTGCCACCACGGATGAAAATGTTAAGATAACACCAAGGCAGTTCACACTTTAATAAAGAGAGCCATCGACCATTAAATTCATGTGCGTTTTATCATATTTACTGGTGCCCACATGTCACAGGTGAGTATCAGAACATCCATGTCAACAAATGCTAGTGTACGAAAATAAATATAATCGTCTTGTATGTTGTTTTGCAATATTTAGTACATTTGAATTCCAAACTAAATTCTGCTAATCTTTAAACTTGATCAGTGATCACAAGATAAATGCATACAATGCAAAAGCTTTCTTAATTTCGTTTCACAATTTTTGTAACAGAGCAAAATATCTTTAGTGAAATATGATATTAAAAGCATTCAAATTGCCTGCATTTATAACACATAAAACAGTTGAATAAACATTAAAAGTCTACGTGAGATGCATGATTGTTACATAAACACAAAGAAAGCCACGTGGTTTTTTACAAGCAATTTTTAATATCTGTTTAAATCTCGTCTACCTCGGCATAATCACAAATATAAAATAAAATAGATAATTGAGTTCACTTCACCCTTAACATGGTATTTTTCAATAAACATCTAAAATGTATTTTACATCAACAGTAAAGTAATTTTGCAGTCTCCCGGTCCATCTCACCCCTTTGGTAGCCACAACTCAAGAGCGCGTGTTTCTTCCCCAACCCCCAGCATCCCTTCCTATCGCCAACCCCATCCCACTCTTTCCAAACATTTCTAGGATGCAGTGATGGTAACCTGTTTTTTCCTTTAACGCGCGAAATTTAAAATTTAAACCTGGATATCACAAGTGGTTCGATTAATGAATAAAACCGATTTCCAGAACTGAAAGAAGAATGCTTTTGCTATTATTCCACCCACCAAAAAAATGTAAATTACTATTTGTACTGAATAAAAATTTTTGACAAAATGTCGACCCAATTTCTATTTCAACCGTAGAGTAGGTATGGTCTCCCTATCTTTTGGGAGTTCACCTCCGTTTACAAAGTAATCTACTTATTGTGCCAAGATATGATGTGCAAGAGGATTGTTTGCAATGAGAATATTGATTGTATGCAAACCAATTAGCTGGAGATGGATTAGAAGTTGTTCTACCTCTTAAAGTATAAATCAGCATGTAAATGGTCTAAGATGAGAATGGCATTAACTTCTTTATTGGAAAGATAATTCAAGTAGTCAGTCTATCTAAAACTTTCATACACTATCAGTCACGTAACTACTTCTCTCACTATTTTGAAATTGCTTTTGCCAATCTTCTTGCTTTAGGCTTAGAACATTATTGCCCCTATTTTGGTTCTAAATTATAATATTTAGTTTTTCTGTTCCTAATCTTTAGATTGTTCTTGTTTGACTATTTTACGACTACAGTCATTGGTACCTTTTGTCCCTTTTATTTGCAGTTTTGAAAAAAATCTCATGTAGTGAGCAAAACATTAGTTTCAATCTACATGTGACGCTGCCGAAACCTAGAAGTAATTATTCAGTCTATCTATCTGTTATAGCAAAAATTTGGTAAATAATACTAGGACACTGTAGGGAGTTAAAAACATTTATATCGCCATTATATCTGCCTATAGATGATTACTAACAGTAATTTGTATAAAAATGTAAATGGAACGTACATGGGCGTTATTTTATGAGGCGCCAAATCTTCCAGTAAAAGAAAATAAAAAGTCCAAAATGCTTTGACCTCGCTTCTTTTAAACTAACTTCTGAACTAAATATATTTTGAAATATTGATTTAGTTTTTTATGTTCCCACCATAACTAGAAACTATCAAAGAAAGCAAGGTCATTGTAATCATTTTACGTTTAGTGGTTTATACATTACATACAAACAGCGCCCGAGAATATTAGAAATAAATTCTTGGATGCAACACTGTACCCTACTTTAGGCGTTAATATCAAGAAAGGCGATCATATTGATTACGACTAACAAGATAACTGTAGTTGGTGAAAAAGGATAAATAGCTAGAGGAATTACCGCAAGAGGTGACAAATAACAGTTGTCCAAAATTTCAATTTGGTAGGGTACATTTGACATCTAATACCAAAAATGATTGGAGAATTCGATTGTTTTGTTTTTAAAACTAGCTGTTGAGTAAATGCAAGTTCTTCGTTTTTCTCTGCATCTTCAAGCGTGATGTAAGTTACGTAGTTCAAAAGTAAATATGCAAAATGCAAAGTTTGTTTCAGACCTTACTAAGGAGGGAGTATAAGTAGATTGAGAATCACAATATGTATTTCAGATATAGAACAGAATGAACACTTTTATCTATTAAACCTTTTGACCCAATATATAAAACTCTTAACAAAGTATCATTGCTTGCATTCTAAAATAACATATTTGACTGTAAGTGTACTATTATTAATTCTACTCTATCAAATTCGAGGAGAGGACTCGACCCGAAAAACTAACTGAACTGAGGGAGGGTTACGCGCGAAACCGCAAGTTTGATTATTATAAACGTTCCTGGCCGTTTAGTTTGAAATCGAAATGTACTGCATTTCAGTTCAAACGACCGACCGCGACGGTCCCACTAATGTATACTAACTTGCAAGATACGTAGATATTTAATCAACCCAGTGTATATCAAATACAAAATATAGAACTAAACTAACTGAAATCTATTAATTTAGTATTACGTTAGTGAAACTGGCAGTGAAGTTAAATAACTGCAGAAATAGCATTGCATTCTGTAACCTCAATTTTAATCGTTTTCTGAAAAGTACGGTCATTTTGGTGTAATATAAGCCATGTTCAATGGTGATAATAAGAACTTTTCAACTTTGACAAGAATGAAACTTACACTTTTCAATTCTGCGTTACTTATGCTTATAAACTTTTGCAAATACGTACTTCGGTGCTAAACCAAGCCAAGACATCTGACACGAACTTAAAGATACGAGTTCGAGTCCTGTGCTATTTGATTTCTCTAACTAATTTAGGGATTTAAAAATGCAGATTCATTAATGATTACTTAATGCTAATGGATGTTTAGGGTAAAAGCTTGACGAATTAATGATAGAGAGTGAGAGTTACTATTTTTAAACTTCCCTTCAGTTCTGCTTTGTACTGTACCAAAGAAGAGACAAATTATAACTCATAGAGTATAAAATCTGCCCGCTTTATCTTATTTTTTTAGCGTAATTTACCACTCTTGCAAGAAACCAATTCATATTGTTATTTTTTGTATAAAGATGATTAATCGGGCTATTTTCTTACACGCCAGTAATTGTTCAACTTTGCACTAATTGTAAGCTCATTCTGGGATAAATAAATTAATGTCTAGAGTATTCATTTCTCAAAGTAAAAAATGTTCATTACCGGCTACGAGAAATTAAGCATTAGAATTTTGCTTATTACAGTGTGATTTTATTTAGAACGTTATTAATTTAGAAATTCAATGAAACAGTGTTAATATTTATATTCATGAACTTTATAATTGATTGAGTAACACTATTATATCATTATTATCTACTGTAATAAAATTTAGCACGCTCTATAAAAAATATAAAAGTTGCTTAAGAATGAAACTTTTATATCCCAAAAATAAACTAAGGATCTTTTAACTAGAAACAATTCCTGTATCCAGAATTCAATGCTTACAAATGTATGTACAATTCCTACATCTCGCTACGTAGAAGTTGATACGGTGATGACATTCTAGTTTTACAGATGACTTTGTTTGTTACAAAAAAATGTTGTCTATGTCTTTTTGTCGTATTTGCATTTGGCATGGTTATGAATTTTTTTTGTGGAAGGAGTGAGTTCTATTTTATGTGTATAAACTGTTCAAGTTTATCGTCGAATATAAAATATTTTATATTCGGAACTTTTTATTTTCGTATACACTCGTAGAGAAAATAGAAAATTGAAAGGGGTTGGTACTGAATAAGTAAAATGAAAGTGAGCCGGAATAAGTTGAAGGTACGTGGTCAGGACAAATGCGGCTAAAGGATGCAACGAGAAGGAAAATGCTTTCTTTATTGATTTCTGTTTTTCAGGTCGCTTACCTGAAACTCTAGTAGTTGTAATTAAAAAACAATATCTTGATAATTGAAAATTGTAAATGGAAATGAAGAATGGAATAGCCTCCCGCTTTAAATAATTAGTTTTCGTGATGTTATTGCACTTAATAAACACCGTTTACATTTTCTGAATCTTATGTTTTTTTCACGTAATGGTGTGTTCGATAGGCTGCACTCTATAAACAACGGTAATTTGGGAGAAATATAGTGAAAGTTACAAAGAAGCCTGATTAAGTGATGAGCAGATCGATCGTGAAAATGTATTATTCACCACATTGAGAAAGATGTGAAATGCGGAACATGAAAATCGAAAAATACTTTTGGAATCATCGAAATTGTTGATAAATATAGCATGCTTGAGATAGAAATTACTCATACCTAATAGAATACTAACAGTGATATGCAAAAAAGGATTGGATAGATTGTAGAATTTATTATTGTCTCAATCAGAATTTCGCTAGTTAATAGAATAGGTAGTTCAAAACCGCAAAAAAGAGCTTACAAGATAAGATCGCATCTAGAAGAGATGGCATGCTAAATACTTGAGGTCATTGGTTCTCCTTTTCATGGCTTCTTATCGAAATACCGTGCAAACAATCGAGCTTCAACGAACTCGGTAATAATGTTGTACAACACGAACTCGATTACTGGACCATGCAGTAATGACAAACCTAAGCGAGTCAACCGTCAAAGTATCCATAAGTTTTCTTTCGGAAGAAAGTTTTTGTCTTACTCCTGTAGTGTCTCCGTATCGTTCATACCAAATTATACCGATGGTCTTATGGCTCTCATGAGAGTAGAATTTTTTTTAGCCGTTACTGAACTACGACAAACTACAAAAATTACTTGAGAGTAATCCTAGATTGTAGACTGCCCTAGAAGAAATACATTGAAAGGCAGTACTAAAGAACCATTTTTCGTACATGAACGATAGAGGGATCACACGTTCCTGATGCTATATGCTTCTTTAGTTTGCCACTAGTAGGAAACGTTCAAAGCAGATAGCAGCAGAGACTCCATAAGAACTGGAAACTAGAGGTTTTCTTGAACCTGCTGTTCTTGCGTATTAGGATGAAATCGAAGGCAAGAAGGACTTCACATGACAGGATTTCTGGTGATTAGGACATTGAAATGAGCATGGACACTTTTTGGTCGTTAAACTTTGAACTATCAGTAACTTACAAAACAATCCCTATCTTGTACTGGGCTAACACATAGTATATCGTTATGAACGTAAAGTAAGTCAAATCAAATCAACACATAAATGTCTGATCTGGTTCTACGATGCTTCGAGATTTTGTTCTTATTAATATAACAGCATTCCAACAGAAAGGTCTCGCTATTATCAGCACAATAGCCAAGCGAATCTTTAGATTTTGGATCTTCGGAAAAAGACATCCCATTTGTCATAGTCAAAAGTTAATACAAAATATTGACCTTGCCCAAGTAAGAAAAGTCTCGTTATCTGACCGATAAATTTATAAGGAGGTGGAAAGACTAGGCCTTAATCTGGGTGGTGCAAAAATTTCAAAATCTCTTAAATCATTCAAATTTGTTATCAAATAGACCTGTAGTTTAGGAATACTGCCATTCCGTTTTTAAATAAAAGTAAAAATTTGGAATTAAAGTTAAGAAAAGATCAAGGACATACATTGCAAAACGAATAACCTAGTAATATAACTAATTTGAATGATATTATTATTTTTGAAGGAAAATGCATTAAAAGTAATACCTGGAATAAAAGTTTTATTAAATTTTTTTAAAAAAGAAAAAATACAAAACAATTCCAAAACACATTAATTTGTTTTTGTCTTCTCGTCCCTTTTTAATCTCTGTGCAGTATGGCGTAGACCCTCGGAACAACATTGCTCAATTTCTGAAAAACAAAACAATTTATATATGCAAGCTATAAATATAACGATAAAAAGAATACCTTTGTCCGATATTCATCATCTTGGTTTCAGCCATTCGGAGATTCCCACGTTGATGCAATCACGAATAACCACGAATAACAGCAAATTCGTTGGTCAGAACATTTTTTTAAATTCTGGAGATCTTGCCTTTGTAGCCAACTCCACCGATCTTACATAAAAAGAGTTTCTAGAGAGAAAAAAAAGAAAATGAATGAACAAAAATAATTATGTGTAACAAACAAATCCGCATGTTCTTTATTTAATTTTCTAATTCTCTAAAACTTTCTTTTGTATCTATTGGCAGCATTTGCTCTACCTCTGATCTTTGATTGATTGATTGATTAATCGTAATATCAGAATTTAAAATGTTAGTATCGCTAAAACTACTTGTGTTGCTATTACTGTTATCGATGCTATTATTTCTTTCATAGTAGTATTGTTTTCAATTTCGTCAAAGATTTTATTATGGTTGTGATTTTTATTATTGAATAATTGTAATTTATGTTTCGTTTTCATAATATTTTTGTACTGCCCTAATCTACGGTGCTTTTGTCTAGTTGATAAAATACTAAAAGGTTTTTACACTTCGCTTACAGTAAATTGTTGTCCTTAAAAATACAAGAATCAGTACAAATACTACATATTACTAATTTAAATGTACCTATTAACGACACTAGACCAGACAAATTTGCACAAAAACTGCGGAACACTGTGGAATGAATTTACTCGAACCGAACGAAGGCAGGGAACCAAATCAGTGGTGTTCTTTGAAGAATTTACTGTTTAGATGCAGACGGGCTAAATACTTTTATTACATTCTTAGAAAGGACCATGTCCCTCTCTTTCTCATAAAAGTAAACACAACATTTTTTTAAAAGGTCTAAGAAGGAAGTCATAAATTTTGTTTGAAACCCCTTTCTTATAGACAGGTGAATCAGGCAAACTTTAAAATAACGGGATATTATTCACTATTATTTTTTTCATACCTGTCTTTAAATAAAGAAATATTGATTTTTACCGCTTTACTGCTTGTTTATAAGTCGTTCAATACATGTAGTAAAGTTTCACTTGAGAATAAGTGCATTGTATAAAAATTTATTATTATTTATCATCTTGGAATGGTCCCTACCTGGTCAGGCGCTTTTGTGCGGGGCACAATCTGTTAAATATCCACTGTGTGATTTTTATATAGAAAATACTACAGTTACATAAATATTGCTGTGGTTTTTGGCCATACAGCAACATCAAGTAAAATTTTAAAGATCGAAATTGCCCAAAATATTATTGAAATAAGAAGTTATTTTTATGATAATTTTGTTTATCACTGTATATTTTAAGACTTAATTTATGTTAGAATTCAACACTATTTTAATATCATCCATATTATTTTATGCCTTAAACATGTAGGAAAAAGCATAAGAGATTTAATTGCAAAAATTAAAAATGACTTTAGATTAGTATTTTTGTAAGTGAGTATTCCTGAAGAAAAGAACTTTAAAAAGTTGCTGTGGAATTTTAGTCATGTGATCATGTCTGAGATTGTATTCTACCTTAAATTTTGACATATGTCAGTATAATTTTCTTATGAAATTATAACCTTATAAGAAACGTCATTATGAAAAAATTGAATGTAGAGTATAAAAATATAATTATTTCAGATTACAATTACGCCTTTGCAATGTCATAGCATTGTCGTCTACCTGATGTTTGAGTAATCCTTTCCGATGTCGTAGTCTTGACGTCCCAGCTACACTTTATACCTGATATCTACCTGATGTGATTGAAATTACGCGCTGGCGATGTAACTTGAGTACTCCTTTGCGATGTCATAGTATTGACGTACCAGCTACATCGATAAGATGTAATCGAGAGATGTAATGCTCTTTCGTTGGTATGTACCTGTTACATTAATGTCACACCTGTGTTTACTGGGTCCTTCTTACTATAGCAGTATATCAATCACTAATTGGAATCGCTACAGATTCGGTTTTGTAAAACTGTGAATAGAAAAACGCTTCTCTTATTTCTAAAAATTGTAGATAAGCTCAGATTCAAAGTTGTCACTTAACTCATCAGTCAAACTAAAAATAGGAACATTCTGATTTTTAGCTTTGAAAACCAGTGTAGTGCTGATATTTTTGGTTTTGCTTAGTTTTGTTTAACAGTAATCGTCTGTCTAAAACATACCTACATCACGTGGAGCTTATCGCATTGTAGACCTCCTCATGATGGTAGTCGATATTTCAATTATAAAGCTGGCAAAAATCAAATTTAGAAATAACACTAAATGACATGTATGTGGCATTTTTAGAAAGGTTAATGACTGCCTCATTAGATGCTCATTAGTCATTACTAGGTGATACTTCAAGTGCACATTTTTAAACAGCTCCATTTCAAAGCTTACCGAAGTTACATTGTACTTATGTATACTTTTTGAAAAGATCTTTTAGGATTTATGCGCTTAAGAATAACTACGTGTTCATAATTTTTATTGTAAAAGTGTTCAACATACTTATTTTAGCATAGCCATTGTGAGTAATATATCGTTTACTTTCAAAAAGGTTTTTGCTTGACTTCCAAACATTTTTGCTATTAGTGGGTAGCTTGCTATACCTTTGTTGATGTCAAATTAAAAAAATTCAGATTTAGTATTTCTTCACTTATTAGTGGGCTTTACTTTAAACTATCTGTGCTATTTTTGTTACACGTTCTTATGGTTAGTTATTATATTTTCAAAAGTAAAAGCATTCTCTCTTAAGTTTTTAGATTTTCATCCAGTATATTAAATTATAGTACTCCTAGCTTTTTTCTATTCACTGAAAGTTCGCTTTCACGTCTATTTGTTTATAAAAATTTAGACTTCTTTATTATTTAATCTTAATTTTTATCAGTGGCACTCAGAGTTCTTAAGTTCTTAATTATAAGAGAAAAAACATTTTTCTAATATTGTAATTATTATTTAAGTAATACCGTAGTAGTAACAAGTAAGAGAAACAGTTATAGGCTATAGAATATAATTATGGCCAGCTTTTGAGTTGAAATACCCCGCCGTTCGACGTGCATTTATTGTGGAGATTTTTAGAAGTCGGAATGTTCCTCGATGTAACAATTTCTCAATGTCCTTCTATTCTGTCACGTTTTGTAGTAGGAGCAGTAGTCTTCCTGCTCGCATAGGTGATCTTGCCACCCTTAATGGCAGAGGGTGCGTATGGCATAGCAAACCTGATTTTGAAATTAATTCTTTGTCTTTTACGTAAATAGTTAGTTGTTTTTCCCCTAAGAGAATGGTAGTACTGATTTCTCCAAACCACATACATACGTTTATAAACTACTTGATTTCTTTATTTTAAACGACAACTTGAACAATGCATAAAATGTTTATTACTAAACACGCCATTTAAAACGCATAAACCTTTTAATATACAGAAATGCAAAAGTTTGTGGTAAACTGAGATCTACCACATATATATCTTTTTAACAGATATAATTTCAGTTTGCAATTTTACAAATGATTTAAGCCATTATAACAGTTAGTTGAACACGGAAAAAAGAGCTGTAGAAATAAAACCACGCGGAACAAAAATACCATTACATTCTCGTAATAATAACAATATGCAGAATTTACCATTAAGCTTTAGTTATGCCAAGCCAAAACAATTATTTTAGCATATTTCAATTCTTATTCTAATTTTACCCTTGAGCGCTGTTGTCTGGCCGGGTGTAAATCCGGAGCTCAATTAAAAGTTGGAGAACCGAGCTTCGTATTGTTTCATTTAGGCTAAAACGTACGTCATTACACTTTCCAAAGCGTCAAGTGCCAGCAGCAACTTGGAAAACTATTCCGTGTAAGCCTAAACTTATTTCGTATTTCATATTATTCTAGGAGGAATTCTCTTCATTGGTAATATAGAGCGAACTTAAATGTAAAGTTGAGTTGCTATATTACTTAAGGGAAAAGTTTTAATTCTTTTGTATGAAAGTGAAGACAACGAAACTCAGAAAGCAGACTAACTGCTATTATTAGTAGATTTTGTACCTCGTCTTTTATTTATATTTGCTAGATGATTTTTTATTTAAGAACATACTTTACGTATGAGTACTCTTGTGATTGCTCAATTACCTATTTCTACAAAATGTTTCCTTTTATTCAAGATAATTTAATGCAAGGTAGATTCAAAGTTTAATTAAAAATGACTTAATTTCTATTGATATAAATAATTGTTGTTGTTTGCTTTGCTTTGTTTACTAGGTAATAATTATTAACTTAAATAACATTTTAACTTTTGATTTTTATTTAAAAAGTTTACAATTTAATTGCTTCAGAAAGTTTCATAACCTTCTTTCTGTATATTATGAGTACACGTGGTGTGGTTGAAATAAATAATATTGGGAACATTTAAGAATTCATCGGATTCAAAGTTGGTGTGCTAATGAAATCTTTAACCCTTCGTAATAGTTTTTCAAAGTTTTCAGATTTAAATGATTATTTTATTAATTTATTATTATTTTAGCTTTGTCGATTTTTGTTTTGATTCGTATTATTCTTTCACCGTTAACAAAAAATTATTTTCCAAATTACAATACAAAGTAAAGTTAACAACTGTTTTGCGTGACAGTGTTTGTCGCTAACTAAACTTATAAAGAATATTCAACTTTCCAAATAATCTTCCCTCATTGAACAATTTCTTATCTAATACTAAATGCAAAAATGTTTTAAAAAAACTAAAAAGTTTTGTCATTAAGCAAAAAAACGGGTTTGATTATTTAATATATTACTTTAGTCATTTGTTGTTTTCTTCATCGTTCTATTACTGAATTCTAATTTTTCAATTGTTTCTCAGAATATTAATTCATAGGCATTCAGTTGTAACTTGTAGATTAATAAATAAAATATTTTTATGATAGGTTATTACTAAACTTGCATTACTTTTCACGGTGTGTTTCTTGGCTAAGTAAATAATTATATAGAAGTTCCTGTAGATATATGTTGCAAAATGCACCGTTTCTGAGGGACAGGGTGTTGAGAGAACTGTCTCTGTGCCCCCTCCTTATATCCCCATCTCAGTCAGCTATTGAAAAAATACAAAACATCACACTTACAAATATCCAAAAAAATAACGATTTTCATGGTACCATTGCTGGAATCAAGGTTGCAACAATCGGAAAGTTTTAAACTATTGCACTCTAAGTAGTAGAATATACCGATACTGTCACTATTAATCTCGTTAATCTTTTTTAAAAGGCTAGTTACATTGTGTACTACAGCGAGATATCTGCACGTTTTTGCTTTTTTTGGTATTGAACACAACCCAGAATATTGAAGACTTTCCATATTTCATTCAAAGCCATTTTGTTGTCAATGAAAATGAATATTTTTCAATTACTTGTAGATCGTATTGACCAATGAATTTATGAACTTATGGAAACTTCATAATAACATGGAGACGATGTTCGAATGTAACAGAAGCGAAATCGCTCGTCTTCAATCATCATCTTCTTGTTTCTGGTTTGTTTCTTCATATTCTTCTGTATCCATGCTTGCTTAGTGGTGCTGCATCTTGTTGTATTTTTTTATTTTTATTAATTTTGCTATTCCATTGGTAATGGTGCCCCATGGTCTCGGGCTCTCTAGCATTAGATTGATTAGAGATTGTACCTCTAACGGTTCACCAATAGCAAGTTCGATTCTAGATCTGTGTCTCTCCCATCTTTTGCATCCTAAAAGGAAGTGTTCCGAGCTGCCTGATTTTGTGCGATTATCGTTTTTATTGTGTATGGCACATCTTTCAGCTACCATTAAGTCTATGGGTATCGAGCGGCTCAGGATCTGTAGAACCTCTGTCGAAACGGTTCTATCATGATTATTCTCTGTACTTTTCTCAAAATTCTTATCTATTTCCTGTTTCAGTGGTTTTTCCCATGTAGGAGCAACGTATAGACTTATGGAGCTTGCTACCGATGCTAGCGTTCTTCTCTTTACAGTGCTAGCGTCTCTGATATTTGGCATTAATCTGCCTAAGTTAGCTGCCACCTTGCTGGTCCTAGCAGCAACCTTAGCTGCGTGGGCCCTTATGGTCATGTTGTTGCCGAAGGTGACGCCTAAATATTTTAGGCATTGCACTGTGTTCTCGACTTCTATCTTTTTTCTGGCCAATATTATAATGGATTCAGTTTTGTCGGTAGCTATTTGTAGTTTTTGTTCTTCCAACTAGTTTATAATTCATTGCAGCGCACAGTTTGCAATATCTCTGAGTTGCTTGCCGTATCTCCCTCTTATTATTAAGACCAGATCGTCAGCGTAAGTAATGCATGTAGCCTCTTTTGATAGTTCGATTTTTAAGATCTCGTCGAAAAGTCAGTGTAATCTGTGAATACCTAAAATTCACAGGTCTAAAATACAAAAGAAAATCGATACAATTAAGCATGCACTTACAATCAGCGGTAATTCTCCAAATGAGCATCGGATTCTTGACAATGATGAGTTACATCGAAAAACTAAAGCCAAAGGGGCGCCAGACTTTGTTGCTATAGCGAAATTATTAAAAGAAAACGCTTAAACACCAACTGCCTTTCTAATAACTACATTTGGCTTGAAACCGTGGCTAAAGCAATTTAATGCGCTTTTCGCGCCACTTGCTCGAACGTATGCCAATACCTTGGAAGACCTGTGACACTTCCCGGAATAACTTACTGAGTTACGCATCTCGCACACAAAAATGGGATTTTACTGATCCCAGAAGTTTTAGACCTATAACCTGTCTTTGTTTGTTGTACGAATTGCTTAGCTTACTACCAAGATTTGCATTTGATTAGTAGGGTTGCATTGGAAAGGAAGTAAAGAACACCTTATCATCGACGCAATACTTATGAATTTCGTGTACAAAAAGACTAGAGGTTCACATACATGCTGCATATCTTAGATTACTTTAAATCCTTTGATTCCGTCTTCCATGACTAGCTCTGTAAAATAATCAGACAACTCTTTCACATTTGATGGTCACTTGGAGAATTACGCTAAAATTGAATAATAACAACATCGGAAAAGAATGGGAAAACACGCTTTTCTTTTTTCCTAAACTCCGGGAATATCCTTAAAGCCATTAACTAACACTAACTTATGTACCTGTTGATTTGGTGTTTTCAAGTGGAATACGACTGACTTAGATGAGACAGATAAAACGTGCTGCCTTCTAACTAACTCCTATAATACACATTCAGTTAGCTGCGGAGCATCCAAAGATGCCGCAGTTTAGCTTCAAATTAGCCTGGCCTTTGCATGGCAAATATCTAACACAGCTGAGCTGAACGAATTAACAAATCAGTCTTTGAAATTGCTAAGGAAAGGCCACAGGGGTTTTTATCGTCAGTATCAGCATAAAATGATAAAGACCAAAAAATATGAGAACAACATACTAAAAACTAATGTCAATAAATGCAGAGAATTTAGACTCTTAGCTGAGTCGATTGAGCATATAACCGGTGTAGCCTACTTTAGCCGATGCATATCTTGAACGGCACAGTTAAACGGCAAAGATTATTCACATTCAGTTTTTATTGAAATACAGACTACTTGTTTGCACGAATCTTTATTATACCTGTACGCCTTTTGCCGCCTTTGAATTATTATACTGGAATCAGAATCGGAAAATAATAACAGATAACACCAAATCAACCGTCTAGACAATTGCAATGAAAGGTTATTAAATAGACAGATAGATCTGTACCGCTCTAACTTATAAGCTGTTAAAAACTGAATAGGAAAAAGAAAGTAATACTTGAAACTTGAGATCAACGTAAAACTAGAAACTGCGAGATGTCCAAATTGTCTTAATTGCAATGTTTGTAGAAGGAATTTGGTTTAGTTAAGCAACACATAACAAATCTAGAAATTTCCGATGGACTAATATTTTTAACTCAAAGAGCAACCATCTTACAAATTTGCCACCCTGTAAGTTTTTTTATCATAACTTCTTCATTTGCCTGTACACTTAAAGCCGAAAAACTGGAAGTTTAACTACGAGATAATCATATTTAGTAAATTGCCGTTACATTACATTATTATTATATCTCAAATTGCGTCGACACGACGACTGCTCTTCCTCCTACTTGACTAAAATAAATTATTGTAATCAATATTCTTGACAAGATCTTCCAACTTTAAAGTGATTGCAGTGCTTTTAGGGTTGCAACAAGGGTTTACAAAGTTTTGTTGCTGTTTGTGTCTTTGGGACAAAAGCAATCATTACACAAAAGTAAATATACCTGATGGACCACCTTGCCTTCAGTGATAAAGAGAAATTATCATACCACTTCTACATATATTTGGGGCTAATGAAAAACTGTAAAATCAATGCATCGTCAAAGAGTACGGTTTAGGTATAGCTTCGGGAAAAATTTACAGATCTTCAAAGTGCTTAGTTCCTGGACAGGGCGATGTCTTTATAGGCAAATTAGCTTGCGATGAAAAGGCGACATAGAAACAATGGTAGCAAATTTTTAAGATTTTCTAGAATTTAGAAAAGTTGAAGATCTCGGAAAATCAGTGGACATCGTCGTAAAGGTATTTAAGGCTGTAAACATCAATATGTTTTTAAAATTATACGTGCTGTTGCCACATTTAGGAAATGTTAGCGACAAACATGGGCAATGCTTGTAAGAGATCTTAGGGAAGGAGAAACCTTACCAAACAAAACCAAACTTAATTATAAATTAGATCTTAAATATAAAAAACATTAATTCAACTTTTTAAAAAGACTAAAATCAAATTTTTTTCATTCAAAGATAAACTGAGCTAACCTAAAGCTTACAACGACAGAAATAATTCTTTTATAGGTGCACACTGAAATTAATTAAATTAGTTTTAGGGAAAAGATTCATTTCAATAATGTAATAGGTATCTTAAATTTGAATCTTTATTTATTGCTATTTAATTAGAAACACGAGTCGTCATCGTAATGCGATTAATTTAATTTGCTTGCTTCTTCCCTTTAGATGACTAATTAGGTCTAAATTACCATGTGCTGTGTTTACATCGTAGTGCTTAATTTATCATTATATAATATAGAATAAATAATTAAAATATTTCCTCAAAGACATCAAAGTAGAGTATTTTGGATATGACGGAAATAAAATCATATACAGTAAAATCTAATTAAAGTTATCTAACGAACGTGCCTATTCAAAGTTATAAATATTCTACCTAAAAATTATTCAAAAAGAAGAACCACCCCAATTTATATATTACCAATCGACAAAAGACAAAATATAAAATCTACTACAATTTAGTACACGATTCTAATGTCAGCAGTCCTGCCTAAACGACTCAATCATCCAATGATGTTTCAATATGTACTTCTTTTGCACCCATCTGGATATCTACACGACTGTAAAGAGCATCGAGACCCTTACAATACAAAAAAGATTGTGAGGTGTTATATAAGAAGAATTTCATAACGCCATACGTCAGAAATCGATTAATCTTGCTGATGGCATTGAAAGAAGCTGAAAAATTTAAATCAATGAGTAAAGGTTTCAAGGTTTTTCAAAAGCCTAGTAAGTTTTGAGAAAGTCGATCTATTTTTATGTGTATATTTAATGAATACGTTACTGTCTTCCTTACACTTACGTAAACCACGCATAAAGCTCCCCTTGTCAAAATACTACCTTGCCTTTCTACATGAGGAATACAGTGTATGATATTAAATTATCTTATAATTTTGGGAGGTTTTGTAAGAAAAAAATAATAAAAAAATAATTTCGTAGTTCCTTTATGGACCATCATTTTTGTATCCCCTAAATCTTACGGTTGGTTTTCTTTTTATATTAAAAGAAAATCCCTTTTACATTGTTGCTACGGATAGTATTGACTATTCAAATAACATGGCAAAATCAAATATGCATCACTGTATCTATTCAAGATAACGCTAAGGTCGGATGGGAATATTGGATAAATCAACAAAAACTTTCGTTTGTTTTCTCCGCATGTGACCGCAAACGCTGCATGTGAAATGCAAGGGTTGCAATATTTTATATTAAACCGACCTTATAAATTGTGGAATTTAATATTCTCACAGTGAATAAAGATGAATACACACCTATATTATTCCGGGTTTCTTTGTGTTGTTCAGTTCAGAATCTTTTTTATAGCATTGAGAATTTCAATTTATTGTTAAGGCCTTTAAATATTTCGACATCCTTTTTAACATTGTAAATAGCGATAGCTTTAATATCATTTTTTAGGAATGTTTCAAATTATGCCCTCGCTTGGTTTGAGAAGCAGTACAAACGATTCTAATAAGTCGCTGCATTGGTTTTGTTTATTGTTAGATACATTTTTCCGAATAACGAAACTGATCCACAATAAACTGAAATTTATTAAAGTATAACAAGGTATTAGAGTTCTCCAGTAGTTCTCTGTATGATAGGATTGTTGTACCAGAAGAATGGAGGGCAATCGTAATTCTTTTGCTATTAACCTGTCGCTTCGAGAAAAGAGTAGATACATGTAATGTTGGTACAAAAATATAAAGTACTCTTGACTTTTTAATCGATAAAGAAGTTCGTTTCTGAAATCCATTATACTAAATTTATATTTGTACAGACAATAGAAAGTAAGTTTAAGAATGCTTCTGCTAGAAATCACAGCTGGTCATGATCACGTGAGGAAGTTTAATTGGGAATTCTTAAATGGGCTTTTATTTAAAACTTAAATGATTTTACCTATTGTGCTATGACTGCATAATGCTAGTAAAGAAATGGGAACAAAAAATGCCAAGTTATTTGTTAAACTTTTTTCTTCATTATTGCACATATCACAAAGGAGTAATTTGTCTCGAGAAGTTTACTATCAACTTCATGTTTTATGCCAACATTTCAATATATAGCAAAGAGATTGACATTTTTGAAACTTGCACCTAATCTTGAAAAACAATTGCATTGTTTCGCGGTAAAATCGAATTGTTCTGATTGTGAGATTCAATGTTAAGATTTTCTGTTTTCTCAGTATCTCAAAAATAACGTACAGTAGTTTTGCGTGTATGTATCATAGCTTATCTACTAGAAGATACAATCAGTACTATAAGATCGAAAATGGAGTTACTTCCTTGCTAGAAGGTTTACCCTCACAGAAATAATGAACTATCAGCAGACTAGCTCTACGGTCAGTTGCAAGGGGGGTCTATTTCGGCACAACTATAAATGGGATGGCCAAACACAAATTTAGCCTAAAAGTTTAAATTTGAATAATTTTGTCTTGATCAATTACTCGTAGAGTCAATCATTTAGTCGCTTCAGTTCCAAACCAAAGAGTTTTAACTGAAGAAGAGCATTTCTTAATACCCTAATTTAAAACTACTTTAATATTTAATTTGGACAAACATGCTGCGGACGAGCCGGCCCCAAGACAGTTTACAGTCTAACTTTATCTCTGAATAAGTAATTATTAATCTCAAGAAACGAAACAATGATTAAGTCAAACTCGACAAGCAATGACTATGTTTACTACTATTTACGAATGGTATAATGAGAAATTCTTTGATCAATGTATTAAATTACAAATTAAAACAGTCATTTTAGCTTACATAAAAGGTATGTTCCATGGCTCATACTACAAAGTGTTTATAAAAGTTCCTGAGTCCAGTGGGCTGTGAAATTAATCTTGCGACTGCATTTGCCGCCTTTTGAAAAGTTTGTTACGTTACACGCATTGCATCGTTGTCATGGTGGTTGCCTAACCTTATGTTTTTTAAGAATTAAGAAGTTAAAATTAGTTGTTAATAAATAGTAATAAATAACAAAAAATAATAAGAAAAATGTGGAACAAGACAACAAATTCCAGCACAAGATTAACTAAATTGCTAAATGTAAGTCAGTGACATATTTGCAATTAACAAATGACAGAAAACAAATACGTATTAGTTATTGAAATAAATGAACAAGGCGGCACATCAAAATTAGATTCCATAGCCAACTGGACTGGGGAACTTTTATAAACACTTTGTACACACATTGCACGCACCTTGTATGCAGTGCAACCGTCCATCGGCGTTTGCACAGGAATTCGATGTACAATATTTGTACAATTGACTAGCCAATAATGAAATACTTTCTGAGGTGATTGACTGATGTTCTTGCATTAAACATTATAACGGTTCAAAACAGGAAAAGAGACCCTAAAGTTACCGTTTAGAATATAATTGTGCTTACGGTAATCCAACTTCAAAGATGGGCGGTGTTTGCACAACGGTTTCCAATAATTATTTCAAATAAAGTCAAGATATTAAAATAAAAGGCGAAACTAAATTTTGACTAGAACAAAAGCCAAACGGAAGATTTTAAAGAACGGCGGTAATCGTAAAGGGCGGCTCCCAAGATTTAGAATTATCAACAAAAATTTCAAGACACTTCAAACTATTTGCTTTACTTATTATCTAGCTTATAAAAAGAACTGGTAAGTACAATCCCGTCGGCAAAATTACAGGGATGCACCCTCCAATTTTTTGTCACTGTTTATAAAATACACATACAATACCTGTATAATAGTATAATTCCTCAAGGTACTTGTTCTGTAACAATATGCAAAAGATCAGAATTAAATGATTAATAACATTCATTGAAACGGAGAAATTATTAATGGAAAAAAGATAATTTCGTATTTAAAGAAAGTTGTTTCATTAACAATATAATTAATAGCTGGAGGATATTTTACAAAGTCTAAATTTAATCTCCAATTGAAATTCAGAGTTTTATTCATAACCAGCTAAAAGTATGATCTATATTAAGCTTATTTAAACTATACGGGTTATGAATAGTGATTGTGATTCTAATTTTTATTGTATTGTTTAAAATTCCCAAAATTAGATTTGTTCGGGAACTGTGAGAACTTTGGACGATTTGCTCAAAAATAAGGGATATTTTTTACGAGATTATCAATTTAAAAAGTAGGATTTACAAGTACATCTGTACTTTGGCGAAATAACAAAATAAAACCTCGTTCACCGAACAACATAACCTTATTTATGCACAGTACAGCTTGTAAATACTTAGTATCTAAAAAGTAAACAAAACGACGAATTTTGCGAAATTCAATGCAGGTATTTTCTCAACCCAGTTTATATCACATGGTTATATGCCACAATATTCAACATTACTCCCTGTCGACACCAAGGATACGGATATTGGCGTCGAAAGTCCCAAATTGATTGTTTACATACGAGGGTGGTCTGAAAAGTTTCCGACCTCAACGTGAAGACGGCAGCACTCGTAAATAAAAGCTACTGAATTTCGTTGTTCATCTGTTGACAGTTACTCACCAAAGTTTTAGCCATTTTGGACGCGCAGTTTTTATGTAACAGTCGTTTGAGTGAGTTGATGTGAGTTTCTTTTGTGAAAATGGACAAAATCGAGTATCGAGCTGTCATTAAATATTTGTTTTTGAAAGGCAATACGCCTTCGCAAATAAAAGATGAGTTGGATTCTGTGTATGGGGACTCTGCACCATCATTTACCACAGTGAGATTTTGGGCTGCTGAATTTAAACGTGGCCGTAAGAGCTTGGGAGACGATGAACGTTCGGGACCTCCAAAAACTGCAACTACCGACGAAAACATCGCCGAAGTTCATCAAATGGTGCTAGACGACCGCCGAATTAAAGTGAGAGAGATAGCAGAGGTTATGAACATGTCAAAAGAACGTGTTTGTCACATATTAAATCAACATTTAGGCATGAGAAAGCTGTCCGCGCGTTGGGTGCCGCGTTTGCTGACGTTAGACCAAAAACGTGTTCGAATGAATATTTCCAACGCTCTTTTGGCGCAGTTTAGGCGCAATAAATCCGAGTTTTAGCGCCGATTAATTACTGTAGATGAAACTTGGATACACCATTATACGCCCGAAACAAAAATACAGTCCAAACAGTGGACTGCAAAGGAGGAACCGGCTCCAAAAGAAGCAAAAACTGTTTTTTCGGCTGGGAAAGTGATGGCGACTGTTTTTTGGGATAGTCATGGAGTGATTTTAATCGATTATCTTTAAAAAGGAAAAACCATTACAGGAGCATACTATGCATCATTACTTGACAAGCTGAAGGCAGAACTTGCGAAAAAACGGCCACATCTGCAGAAAAAGAAAATCCTGCTTCACCAAGACAACGCACCGTCTCACACCTCAGCGGTTGCCATGGCGAAAATCCACGAATTACGGTTTGAACTGCTTGACCATCCGCCTTACTCACCAGATCTAGCCCCAAGCGACTTCTTTTTGTTCCCTCATCTAAACATTGCGCTCGGAGGACAAAGATTTTCGTCAAATGAAGAGGCAATCACCTTCGTGAACAATTATTTTGCAGAGAAAAATGCCGAGTACTATTTGGACGGGTTACAGAGATGGGAGCATCGTTGGGAGAAGTGTGTAAGAGTTACAAGGAGACTATGTTGAAAAATAAAAAAAAAATTTCAGAAAAAAAAAAAAATCTTTGTTAGGTCGGAAACTTTTCAGACCACCCTCGTAATATCAAATTCCACCAGAATTCAAATAACATTATACTTTCTACTTGTAAACAGTTTAATTTCATCCGTTAAAGGAAGTCTTCCTCTCGAAAGACAAACATTAACCGCAAAGGTCATCACAAATTCCCAACGTGCACTTTAAAACAGGAGCTTGCGCTCCCTTGACTTGCGCAGCACGCGTCACGCCAACCCTCTCACACCCCGTTACCTCACCAAGCCTTCACTAAAATGTATGAGATGAAAAATGAGTTTGTCGCAGCCTCTCGAAGAGGATTTGGAGCTGGATTGGTGGTAAAGAAGCAACATGCGCCTAAACAATGCTTTTAACGCAGCGGAAAATATCTCCACACGTAATAATATTTAAAAATATTTTGAGTTTTGTGAACTTGCAAGAAATATTTGTGTCGTCTTGCAAGCTTAATTCTAGGAAAATGATTTAATTCAATTGCACAATCGATTAAAGATTTAATGTGAATGAGACAAAAACCGCCTGAAAGCTTTGCACGATTTGAAATGCACCAGGGGTGTGCTAGAGATATTTGTCAATAGGCGTGCTCGCTTGATTCACGTACAAAACGTCTCAACATAAACAGAAGTGACAAGTCACAAATGGCAGTTATCAAATAATAACAAATTCGTTAAGAGTTTTGATTTCAATTTTTCGTTTGGTTTGTTGTTAATATGTTTTTACATATCAGCTGTTTTAATAGCTAAATTTCGATGTTTCTTTAAATTCTGGCTTAGACCGTGCAACATAAAACATTTTTAATTGAAAGTTACTTCCGTAATAGAACCAAGGTGAATGGAGAATGGGTTTATTCAATTCAAGACTGTTGTTTCAAAATAAATTTCCGAATTTTGTCATTGATTACATTCAGTTTAAAAAAACACTGAATTGGTGCGTAGATTTGTTTTGTGAGACTGGTAGCCTTTTAAGCAAACCAGGTAGAGGGACAGCTAGAAAACTCAGTGAAAAGGTTGTTGCTAATGCTCAGGAAATAATGGAAAATGCTCCTAACACCTCTGCTTGACAATTACGCAATCAAATGGATGTACAGCTTTCTATTGGGACAACTCATGCTTTGTTATATGAAAAATCACATCTTTACCCGTATCGTGTGACATCAGTACAAGAATTGTTGGCAGTTGACAGTCCGATAATGTTAGAAAGCATAAGCGGTTTCCGACGTTAGAGTTTTTCAGTGTGTTCAAGAAGGTGGCCAACATTTTCAACATCTGTTGTAATTTAAAAAATAAAATAAATTTAAGTTTCTGCTTTTTATTTACTTAAAGGTTTTTTTTATGTTTGCGTTTTTTAATGTACATGTTAAGCAAAAACATCTTTTTATGTAAGCTGCTAAAAATTAAATACTAGGTAAAGGTTCATAAAATATTCGATGGAAAAATAAAAAATCGTTTAATAGCGATTTAAGTATTGTTAATTCAAGACTTGCTTTGGAAAAATTAAAGGCAACTTGATGACGGCCATTAATTAAATTAAATAATTTCAATTTCATAATAGCTTTAGTTTAATAAAAATCCCAAATCTGAAAATGCTAACTTTTGAAGTGTTAAAGTGTAATTAAAATAATTTGAGGGATGCAATGATTCTCAAAAGTAACGAACCCAACTAACGAAATCCAAGAGTAACTGAATTTGCTAAAATAAGTCTAACTCGTAGAAATGATGTGCAAATTCTTTTTTGCGGCATAACATTTTTCCAAATACTTCCACCACTTCTGCGGACATTGAATATATTAGATAAGAAGACCGGAAAATAATTTAGTTTTACTCGAAAATGGCGTATCTTACGAAAAAGGCCACCTTAACTTTTTTTGCTAAATAAAGTGTAAATTTTCAAATTTATTTTGCATTGGTGAAAAATTCTTCTAGATAATTACCCTTATCTCACTCCATGCACATTTTAATATCAATGTTAGTTACTAGCCCATTCTGTTCAAAATGAAATTAAATTAATGAAAACGAAACTTGTGTTGATTATAGGTATGCGATTATTGTTAGGTTTTGTGACAATTTTCGGGTTATGCTCAAACAACAATTAAATTTCTTTGATGTTTAATTACAGTCTATTCATAAATCATTGGTAAGTCACAGTAACTTTCCATTTACTGGTCGTTGTTGTATACAATTAAAAATGCTTTATGAGTTTCTGCTTATATTAATGAAGTAATGAAAACAACATTATTTATATTAAATAAGTAGTCGCCAAAACTGTTCCTTCCTATACAATTTCAATTATTATTATTAATCTACACTGCATTTAAATTCAAAATTAATTATTAAATCATAGAATAACCTTTGTATAGCTGTTTCTTAGACACTTCAATATTATTGCATTATGTATAGAGAGTGACTTTCTCTTTGAATAATTATTTTTTTATCTAGAATTACTTTTACCTCTCAATGCATAATGCTCTAATGGTCTTTATTACTATTAAATAATTTTCTCATTGTACATTACCAGGAAAAATAACAGTTAAGGATTCTTTTTTATGAAATGTAAGTGAAAACATTAAAAGTGTTTTTTAATGTCGAACTAAAAACGAAAAATAAAAAAGCCATTAAATGTTTTTCTTTGTTTCAGGTACGTTAACAAGTTCGTATTTTAGCCGTTAGTTGTTACTAGAAGCTTAGGTAAGTCGTAAATTTTCCTTTCTGGAATTTATTTTTTAATGTAATTTTTCAGTGAACAAAACCTTTTTCACTATTGTGATGAAAACAAAAAAAATGTTTACTGTATAAAATGGTAATACAAAAAGTAACCAAGTGCGAAACTTAATTAATATTTTACACTTACAAAGTTTGAATTTTTGGTAAAAGTTGTCAACTCTCTTTCCATTAAAAGTTGATTAGATGATATTTTCGGCAATGACATTATGTTCAGTTTCAGACCTCAATAATCTTTACATGTAATTATTAAAACAAATCTTTACATATAAGGTCTTAAATTGATATGAAAAAGACCAGTCTGTGCAAAAGAATAAACGTTGAATATTACTTTTTGCACGTATCTAATTTGAAACCCATCCAAAATCAGAGACTTGTTCCGTTATTTATGATGTAATTCACAGCTAATATTCGGGAAGTTACAGAAAGATACCTGGCCTGTATACATTCAAATAACTTATAAAAACTCATTTCGGAGAGGATATAAATATAAATTTACAGTGCGTTCGCGTCGTTCAAAATCTCGTTCGCAAAAAAACATTTGTTTCTAGAGTTTTCCAGTTTTCCATCTGTATTTTTCTTTAAAAACTAAACTAAATCACCTTCTTCTTTTTACAATCCGAGCATTATATTATGCAGATACTAGAAAACTTTTTCGATTATACCCTGTCATTATAAATATTGGTAAATCGAACCAGAGGGAAAGATAACATTAAAAACTTATAAAGTTGCCAGAAACTGACCGTGACTCTGCGATCTCCCGGGACGCGTTGTCGGTGATCAACGGAAACTAAAGCATTAATTGTTCTGCTTTAGCTGTACCTCGAAGCTTTATTTTAAAGCTGGAATAAAGTGAAAACGTTCCGCTTCCTGTTGTATAAATGTATAGAACGGCATAACGAATTTAGTAAAGCTACCTGCTTGAAATTCTCAATATTTTATGTAGGGATAAGGGAAGCGTAGTTAAAGTTACAAGGAACGGAACGAGAGTAAATTTAATTCGAGCACATTTTTAAAAGCTTATAAGGGTTTATCACCAAAAAGTGCAGGTTAGCCTGAGCGAAAATACGCATATAAGAAAGGAAGAAAAATGATGTAATGTTCGAGGACGTCTTAATTTTAAAATGTACATTCGCTTTTAGTATTCCAATGCGGTTTCTGCGTTTCCTTAATATTGTTCCTTTTTTTTTGTTTTAATCTCTTTAATAATCCAAGAACGTTCTCAGGTCGTAAGATACCTAGTTTTCCGAACGACTGTCACATCCAATCCAATAAGTTTTAAAGCAACATTACAAGAAACAAAACACCTAGTGTGTTCTTAGTATATTATTTTCTCATTCGGTGTTTTTATTACAAAAAAACGTTTATTGGAATTTTGCGTGGTAATGTTACACTTTGTAAGTTAGTCATAATTCATAAGTTAGTGTTTAAATTGGCTTACATGCCAGTTTCACATAATTGTACAATAATATAATTTTTGTTATTCTTGTAAACGTTTAATATTATAGATAAACATCTAGATTGTAGGACATCTAACAAACTTCTCTATCTAAAGAGAAAGATTTTGCAACAAAAAATAGAATGTTATTTTAAAATACTTTTAGAAATTGTCCCTTAAAATCATATTTTAGTGGCAATACTTTTAGTAAATTTTTTTTCCATGTCAATACACATTATTGATGAGTTGAATTATGTAAAAGTGTTTTAGTACTTTCTTTGAATTTCTCGATTTTTTACTACATCATTAAAAGACAATAAAATGATTTTTTATGCCATAAAATTACTACAGTTTTGTCGTTTGTTAATTTTGAAGATAATATCAAACTATCCTAAACAATTTTGGGAATTACCTATTATCATTTTTCTCAAGATAATCACTTTAAGTATTCAATAACATTAGTTTTTTATTATAGAAGTCATTTTTTGTACGTACAAATTTAATAAAGTCGAAGAGCAGTCGAACCTACATTATCCAAACTCATCATGTTATGCAATAACTTTTATCTATTTTAAAGATATTCCTTTCGATAATGTAGGGAGTAGCATATTAGACTGACTTCTACAAATTAAATTATCGATTGTGTGTATAGGTACCTTCAACTTAAGAAAGAGCAATAATATACAAAAACTTTTTGCTCGCCAAAGAATTGCTGAATTAAAGTTCAGATATCAGTTACTTTTAACAATTCTTTGTACAATTAGACAAACTTTCACGTATTCAGGAAAAATGCATTGAATGGAGGCCACATCCAAATGAAAAATTTTGATATAGGTATTGTACTATGGATACAATAACTAAAAAATGGCACAAAATTAGATTCCTGAATTTAGTAGGTTACACTCAATAGTTGCTATGCATTTGTTTACAATTTGTTTTTAAAGTTAAACAAAAATATTTATTTTCATCTGTTTTCGTTCTTTGCACAATCAAGGGGTTAAATGAAAATGGTAAAAAAAAGTTTATTGACGACTTTTACATTGTAGAGTGTCACGGGTAAAATCCGGAAAAGTTCGCAAATCATTTACTCTAAATTGAAATAGAAACTCAACAACAGACCTCAGTTGTTTCTTGAAGATGTCACAGTCGATGTGGGCGCCAGAAGTCAAGTCGACGTCACCTCTTTCGCTGGTGTGGTTTTGCACTAGGAACACTTTATATACGTAAATTGCTTTTACAGTAGTGGACACTCTATACTTAATCTCTCTCTAACCCTTCCAAGAGAGATTATATGCTGACTTAATCTCAATACTCCTGCTTGAACAAACTCATAAGAATGTGCACAACTAATTTGCACTGCAGAGCTTATACCGGATAATCAGGATCTGTAATCACCTTAAGCCATACTGTATAATCTAAAATTTTACTTTTAAAAAAACGACTGCTCCAGCGCCTGGTTAATATTACCTGAACAATGTTCTTTTTTTTATTTTCTATTTGATTTCGATAAAGACTAACTTATGAAAGAAATATTATGAATATAAATTCAGCTTAGCCTTGGGCACTTAGTATTACAAAATCTACCTACAAAACTGTTGGTATGATTGACTTTACTTTACAATACAAACAAAATAAATTATAAATAACAGCTGATTACCATCCACTCTGGACATAAATGTCTACCGAGTTTGAACTCAGTGCCATAGAATTTATTTTTTGATTTACAGAACTCTAGCGGCTTGCGGGTAGATCAATATCCCTTACATGCGTTAGAAGACAATGCACACCAAAAAAAGTACTTTATTTACGCACCAAAACATTGTTTAAGCAATATTACATGGATGCGTACTTTAACACACAACTTTAGATAGCCATTGAATGTCCAATGCTGTCATTTAAATTTCCAAACAAGCAATGGTTCTACTAACGATGTTCAATGACCGAGAGGGTTCGATAGTTACAAATATCTTTAACGATTAATAAATTCTCGTAACTAGAACAGGGGTATTATGGATTTTTATGATCCTAACGTAGTTAGGATAAACTTTTTGGCTTAATGAAATTTAACCCGCGAAACAATAATTGAAGAAATTTTTATTTTCAAGCATCCTCACAACTCTGGTATATCTAATAAAGACAATCGTATACAAATCTTACGGAACCATTCTCGATGAGTTTCTTCACAAACAGCTTAACACTACAACGATGAATCAGCGATGCACAATTTAATAACAAACAACGCCAAACAGGTGAACCGCTCTTTTGCTCAGAAGACAACCCTCTGCCCACTGTGCGTTTGAATTTGCTTTAAAACGACTCAACTCAAAGCCAGGTTCAAATAGGAATCATGCATGGATGTAATGCAATTTCTATGCTCAATGGAAAATTTTGATGTAAATTAATTTATGTTAAAACAAGCTTGGTCTGGAACATTATTCGCACTGTGTTAAAATAAATATCGTACAAACTAAATTGAAACAGTGTTTGCGATAAAAAGATTTGATAAACAAGACTGAATTCCATACAATGTCAACTAAAATCTCAAAATAACATTACAAGAGATAAAACTAAAAGTTACACAATCAATCATTTTGAAAAGAAAACCATCTCATCAATTTAATACCTTTGTTGAAGGCAAAAAATACATTTTATGGTATAATACGTTTTGGCCAAACATAACGAGCTCACATTATGCTGCATTGACAACAGGCATGTAAGGAAGGCACCAGATTTCTTATATTTCGCATGAAGAGGATGTACCAAATATTCCCCAGTTACGGTGATTCTGGGATTATTTAAACCCAAAAATGTGAAGGAGGTTGGTGTGCAAATTTAGGGAAGAATTAATTAAGCAAACTAAATTAAACTCCGCCAAACGCTAAAATCACTGTTGATAAATTTAATGACTTCCACAAACGCAAAAGTAAAACAAGCAGCCGATTTTGGGTCTGATTCATTCTTTAAATGTAGTAGAAATTAGTTTTATTTATGACATTGATTTTGTGTTTTGTGATTTTGTAAATTAAAAGTAAACTTTGTACGAATTTTTAGTTATTATTAGAGCCCGGAATTACATGCAATTGCTTGTTTTATTTGTAGGTATGCAGTCGCATCATGTCAAGATATTTTTACTGATCATGCGAAATCTTACAATTCTACTAAGTTTTATAGTGCATATAAATGCATATATGAGGGGTTAGCGCATATAATGTAAGTAATTAAGTTTTTGTACATTATTCTTAGATTTTGGATATTTAGAGTGCATATAAAACTGCCTTTTCATTTTTTCAGACGCTCTTTTAAGTAAGTAAGTAAAGAAAGAAAAACATTTATTATTAAATGAGATTTTATAATGAATATTTCATTCACAATTTTACTAGATTTTAAATGCAAGTGTTAATACCAACATTTAAATCATTTATTGTGACAATTTAAAAATAATATTGTTCCAAAAAGTTGAAATTCGCCGGACTGCAAACATCTCGGACCAGTCGCAACATGTCATACTTATTCCGTGTTTTCTTTAGAATGATTTATTGTTGTTTTTTAAGTATATAGATTAAGATTGAATTTAATATTTACATTTCACTAAAGATGTTTTGCATTAGAAACGGGTTTTTATTTTTGCAGCTAAAATTCGTAGGTTTATCAGTGCATATTTTCAGCATATGTCAAGGAAGATGATGCACATTTCTCAAGTTTTAAAGAGCATATATGCAGCATATTTAAAGTTTTTTAGCGCATATAATTCCGGGCACTAGTTATCACACCCATATAACATGTTTCTTATAAACCGAACACTGAAGTTTATCTCAAGTTTCAGATTTCTTTAATGTTTTCTAATAAGCAATCATTAATTACATATAATTAGAATTTGAACTGAATACGTATCCTTCAAAGAAATTTCAATTTCACCTGACAAATTCACAAAAACTAGAAAATAAACTAATCAGAAAATGCAATGAAATGCCAATCGAGAATTGCGCCAAAATAAGCTTTTACGGAAGATGCGGTTGATTCCCTCGGGACTTCAAAGCGCTAGTTCCGCTTAATTTCAAACGTCAATAGAATATTTATTTGATGATCTTTAAACCTTTTAATATTTTTTTAATTTGAATTAAAATTCTTGATAAAGAAAAAACAGTAATATCTCCACAAATGTAGCTTTTGTGAATTAATTTATTGTTGTAATAAGAGCTATATTTGTGGGGGAGGTGATTGTTTTTTCTTTGTCAAGAGCTGGAAAAACACACCCTAAGGGATCACTTTTAAAGATAGAATTAAAATGTTCAATGTTATTTGATACAAACAATTACTTCATGGCAATTAAGGTAATACCAGTATCAATCAACAATCAATCAACGACATTTATTATTGAGTGCAGAGAATGTTCTTAGAATTCATTAAAGAAATATCTCTTATGAAAAGTCTTTTGTGAAACACAAGCTATATTTCTTTTTTATTACCTTGTTTATATTACATAACCCAATAATTACGCTTTTAAAGGCATTTCCTAAAGTAAATAATCCAAATAAAGATGCAAAAACGTGTGTTATTCAGTTACCTGGTAGATTTTGTAATCTATTACATTTCTAAATGTAGATACTAAATTGATACAGTATATTGCTATGTTCTTTAAAATTGAATTACGTTCTAGGTAAAATTGATATCATAACAAAACTACGTACCTGTAAATATATTGTCTACTATTGACAATACTCCCATTGTGATTAGTTACAGGAAACTGTGAAGCATTTTCGTTGCTGACATATATGAAATATTTCGTCCTGTTTTGATATCCCATTTTCCATTCAGTCTGATATTTCAGCATTTGATTTCCTCATATTTGACGTAGCTTGATATATAGATTATTACAAGTAGCGGGTTATATCCCTATCTGATTGTGGTTTATGCCGATGGGTATGTAAATTAATGTGCTATTATATGCGTTTATTGCATTAATATTGGTTTATATCTGTAACATGCTTATTGTTTTATAATGAGATATTTAACATTTGTTAGAATTTATGATAAACACTAGAATAAAGAAAATATTTTTAATTGTTTATTTGAAAGATTCTTAATTTAGTCTGCAGCTTTATTTTCATTTATTTGTTTCTTTTTTTTATCATTTTCGTACTTTTCTATTTAATCCAGGATACTATGAGAGAATACTTGTATTCAATGTTAACTCAACTAGAGCTAATCCTGTGGGACGCTTGGTATAGAGGAATTCGTTTAAACCAAATCTAGCTTCCGTGTGCCCTACATAAGCAAAGCTTCCATGTTCATGTGTGTTGCGTTGGTGAAATTGATAAAATTGAAAATGAAATAAAACGGTTTGCTTGCTAAAAATAATTTATTAGTTCATAGGATCTGTTCGAGATTATTATGCTTTGATATCGGAAATGCCATTTATATCATTAATGAGTTTCAATTTGATGCAAGTTACAAATTAAGAGGGATATGGGAAGCGATTTTCCAGTCAAGGGTTGTTAGAGAATTACAGTGGATAATGAATGTTATCCGGTTCTATTAGATTTATTTCATATAGTCAGAGCTGGACTATCGTAGCTATATAGAACAAATGTTTGGAGTCGGTTAATCTCGTTTTTTCTTAAACTTTCCGAAACTTTTCATATAAATATTTTCTTTTCTTATATAACGCAAACCTTTTAGCCAAACAGTCTTGACTGAACAAAAATAAGCTTTTAGTGTAGCAATTGTGAAAGGCGTTGATGACCGTTTTGGGAGATCCTGGGAGGAGACGGTTTGGTTCAGTTCTAGCCAGCGGAAATGAGCTAAGCTGTAATTTACGGTCGCGACAGCGTCTCTGGTGGCCCGAAGACGCACTACGTACTATGCGGTTTAGTTCCGGTAGTTTTCGGGTAAAGACATATTTCCCTTATATTTTCTTTGACACTTTCGTTTTATTGGTTTAAATATAAATTCTTACTCATTGTTGAAAAAATGTGGTGAAGGGATACGTAACATTTTATTGCAGAGAATAAGGAAGTTCTAAAAAAGGAAAGTTATTGTTATGAAAACAATTTTTCATTATGTTTGTTCCTCGTACGCGATTATATTTGAAACTTTAATAGGACGATACTAAGAAAAGTAAGGTTTGCATGTTATTATTTGTTGTGTCAGAGATTTTGTAACTATTACCTCTCGATCAATAAACGCATGTACATATAAGAAACTTACAGAAATTGAAGTTTGAAAATATTAATTAAGCTCGTCTTTATACTAATTATTGTCGTCCATTTACAATACAAGAACTTAACAGAAAAAGAACCAAAACAAATACAATTCTGTTTCTACTTTTCTGTTGTGTCTCTCATATGGCTATTACCATTAACCTTGATTTGTTGTTATCTATACTAATCTCAAGTTTTCTCATTCTTTACTCAAGCAAACATCTATTAGTTAAGAATTCCCTTGTTATTTACTTCATTAATTCAATCTATATTTTTTATTACTACCTCCTTTTTTACTCAGATGTGTATACCTACCTGAGAAGTTTTCTTTGCAAGATAAAAATGAAAATTGCGCTTCGAGTTTACCATAGCTATACAATCTTTTAAACTAAGCATTAGTATTCTATTTAAGCGAAGTATCTTTTATCGATTTTATCATTTACCAACAATTAATTATTATCAAAAGAGGTAATACGCGAAAAAAGTTGGGTAATTAATTTTCCTTGTCAAAATGTCTAAAAGTAAATTCAAAGATAATTTCATTTAGTAGTGATGATGCTCACGTCAGGATAATATCATTAAAAGAGCAGAGAGGTAAATATGAGCCAAACGAGGTGCTATACACCATCGTTAATAAAGATGGAAGTCCAGAGTGTAACGATTACTACAGTTTCCACGAAAACTCTAATTCGATTTTCGTTTATGCGTCAACGAGCGATTCAATTCAGTTTGGATTTTATGATTTTTTTGCCAAGTTTTTGCGTGACCTGCTTTAGATAACGATGTGTTATTATATGAAGCTTGCTTTATGAATTTTCATTAAAGCTTTGCATTTTTAATTACTGGTACGATATTCTAGCTTTTATGTTCTTATTTTCTTATTTTGTATGGCGTACTTATACCTACTTTTAATGTTAATGTTTAATGTTTTAATTATAATATCCTTTGATGTAGGTTTTCATATGAAAATGTGATGAAATTAAGATAAGATAAATGTAAACTATTTATTTTAATTGTTAGTCAGCAATCTCCTTTACAAAATGTACGAATGTCATGCACAGCACTTTTCAGTTTTACGTAGTTATAAACTTCTTTCGTTGTTCCCTAACAAGGAGTAGCTTTCGTCTCCTACTCTTCTGTAGAGTTTGATCTCATTTTTAAGCGTTTACTACTTGTAATTGCTGCAGTATAAAAGACATAAATATTATACTTGAACCAAACATAAATTTTGTTCCATTTTCCTTTTTGGAAATGTTTCAAATGGTACTTTTGAAAGAAGTGGCAAACTTCGGTATCATTAGTTTGTGAAAATGCAATTACATCTGCTATGTACTTATTTGACATAGGAAAAGATTCATGGGACAACAGAAATATGTTTATTTCCAAGAGATAACAGAAGTTTTAGGATCATAAAAAATTCTTTGATTTTCTAAATAGGACAATTAAAGATTGAGTCTCACGTTGCGTCGGCTATAAAACCAGGGACTAAACACCTTTTCCCATTAATCTTTTCAAAAAATTTCCATAGAAAATGTTTTTAATTTTTATTGTCGACATTGTCTTTACCTTCCATCACCAATGTTAACGAAATTTCGTGGTTCGTCTTGTATACTTTGATGAAACATAATTGAAAAACAATTCTTGTTCAGGAGTTAAAAACCAAATAATCTGCCGTACCAATTAACGAAGACGACCAGAATGGTCCAGGTGGCTTTCGAGATCATTGTAAACTACCGTCAATAAGCTGAATTTTATCTGCGAAAGAGGAGAGCGTTCTTCGTTGCTTATTGGTCTAAATACATCTGGAATTTAGGTTTCCCGCACGTTTTCTCTAAATACCTATCATTTGGGTAGTTGTCAGAAGACAAAAGTTTTGGATTATGTGAAGTCTAGTAACAAATAAACTATTGTTTCACAAGTTTCTTAAATCAACTATTACTACTAGAATTAAGTCCAAGGCCAAGGCGCTAGCTCGACAAAGTACTCTTTTTATAATTTTTATGGACGGTACTGTTTTTTCCAGCCATATCGTTTTGACGCCATTTGACATTTAAAAACCAACTTTTACGTATCTACTTAGAAAAGATCAGATATCAACAGAAAACCATAAACAGCTGTTAGAGTTCCATGAGCTCACGTACCTTAATATGTTCATCATATAGCTCTTCTTGTTGCCTGTATTTTAAAGGAAAGCATGTATCTAAAAGACTTCTAAGAAAATAAGATAATTCCGAGAAATTATTTCTTCTGTTCTACTACCCGAATACGACTTCGTAACTCTTTTTTTCTTTGTTGCCTTATTATCATCCTTGTTAAGTACAGCACAGGAAAGCACAAGACCCAATATAAATGATATTTAGAAGTCTTTGCTATACAACGGATGCACTTCGACAACACACATCGATGACTATATGTACAATACCACGTTATTCTACGCTCAAAGACATCGGTGAGATTTCTAAAGATTTGTTTTTAAAAATTAAGTTTTTCAGATGCAAGGTGTTAAAGTTTGAGTCAAAACTTTTCTGTTGGTATGATATCTTGAAATGATGTGCAATGTTAAGGATAGTTATTTAAAGAGAAACAGACACATTTCTCATTGCTGTACTGGAAAAATAAATGAGTTTGTCCATCCGTTGTCATTGTTTAAGTTAGAAAGAAAATCTTTCGTGCATGTTTTGTAAATCTTCCAAAATCTACATGTAAAAACTTGTTATTTGTGCAATATGATTTTAAGACAAAATCTTTTGCAATTAAACCTGCAAGATATCGAGAATTCCATCATAACTCATTAAATATCAAGATTTAGAAAGGCAGTCAAAGTTAAATGCTATCTATCCTGTAAACCACTGATTCTTGAAAGAAAGCTTATGAGGACTACTAGCAATATTTTTAAATAAAAAATCGCGACATCGATTTCTTGAACACTTGGGTTAGATTTGCTGGTTTTACCTCTAGAGAAAGAAGTTCAAGAACTCCAATAGCCAGCAGTTGCCTATTTTCTGACAGTTCTATTGCATTTGATTGATGATCATCATGGATCTATTAATCAAGACTCAAACAAAGCAGCTGATAAAAATTCATGGGCCAAAAGAGTCATAGTCGCAGGATTCATGAACATGTCCACTTAATAATCTAACTGAGCTCTAATAGAATCGTTAATGTTAGCTATACACTTTAAATGCAATGTAACTTGTTGATCATAAAGTACTTCAAAGTATAAGTTGAAGATGTGAGGATAAGTAATTACCCGATTAAGTAGATAAGGATGATCCCATGTGATTTTGCTGTCTAAACAAATCATATACAAAATTGTTACGATTTGTAAGTTTAATATGTCCATTCTTTATTTTATATTTCTAGGTAGTTTCATTTCCCAAAGTGGTAAGAAAGTAGATAATAACGAGAAATCAGAATTATTGTCTAAAATAAAAGTTGAAAGCAGTAAATACTAAAATAACCTACTAGATCCGTTTTAAATTGAATCTGTCAATAACCCTTGAAGTAGATATTCCCATTGGAAAAGTCCCACTGCAATAATGCAACAGCTGTAAAACTGGGATATACGGTAATTTAATATTTGATTTCAAAATTGCTTTGATGGTTTTATTATCAATAAATTTAACATAATTCAAGTTCAAATGGCTTAAAATTAAACGACTCTAGGAAATAGGAACTCTAGACAAGCATCAAACTGCAGTGATTCAAGTCGTATAAAGTTATTGGTTTTCCATTTTTACTTTTATTACTTTAAAATATCGCATTATGTTTTTCCATTTATTACAATAGCAAGACTACTTCAACGGCAAGACTAACAAGAAATGCGTTATACAAGAGAATAACAATATATTTTTAACTGAACATCGACTGTAGCAAATAAATAAATGCTGGTTTTGCTTCCTAATCATAACAGACACTTACGTTATATTGTTATTAAAATTCAACTCATAGTAAATCCCACACAAAAATGCAATGTAGTAGAATGTATAAAAGAAGGTCATGCGGGTATTTTGGATCTATCAATATATTCCATCTATTTAATTGCTATTGATAATAATAATAATAAATTGGCCTTTATTTTATTTAAATTCTGTTAACATTGATCTTATTATTTCCTTCAAATATCTTGTCAAAAGTAGGTCGACCTTATAAAATATAATTAAATTGCTATGTAAAGTTGAAAAGACAAGATTTACTTTTGTATTTGTTTAATTTTATATATCGCTTTTGCTTACATAAAGAATGACGTTAAATACGTTAAATTAGTATTAGTTAAACTTTGTAAACAAAAAAATCTTGTATTTATGGCTTCTATTTGGTATTCATTAATTAATATCGTTATACACTTTTCAGTGTAAATAACTCGCCAGAATTACACAAGTTAGGATGATACTGGAAATAAAGCAGTTACAAGATTTAGAATTCGTATATGCTTTTAGCTAGTAACGAGGATGCTCACTCAGGTGTCGCTTATGTCTCATAACATTTAAGTAATAGATTAAGAACTAGATAAGATTATCGTTTGGCAAGTTTATTCATTTTTGCCTTGCCGACAAACCCAATCTATCAGTGAAATAACCTATTGGAGCAGGTAATAATGCATAGAATAATAAAATAATGCAAACTTCTATGGACTACTTTTTTAAAGCGACATCTTTTACATTTATGTTTTTCTGATTTCACCAATACTCGCTTAAGAAATTTCCCCTATTGCTTTTTCGTGATCTAGATTGAAGAAAATGGCAGCGCCAACAAACTTTTAACTGCGATCGTAGAAGTATTTTTATTAAGCAAGTAATAGTTTCAGAATGTTGCACATTGGTATACATACAGAAAAGAATATTTCTCAATAGTTTAGTGCAGTAATACGAGGGCGGTTCAGTAAGTACCCGTGTTTGACGACAGAAGGCGTTCCTGAGGGAAGTTGGTGTTATCATCGTGTGCTGCCATCTATCAAACGACGGTATAACAAATTGCAGACTGATTGATAGGCTAGTTTGGATTTGACAGCCATTTGAGTAAGACGTGTTTCGTGATTTTAGCTAAGATGGAAAAAGAGCAGTATCGTTCGGTAATTCGCTTTCTGTTTTTGGATGGGAAAAAATGCGAGGAGATAAAAGCAAAGTTGGATGCTGTTTATGGGGACACTTCGCCATCTATGACCACAGTTAGATATTGGTTCGACGAATTTAAACGTGGGCGAACATCCGTTTTTGATGAGGAGCGACCGGGACGCCCGGCAGACGTGGTTACCGAGGAAATCATTCAAAAAGTCCACGACATGATTCTCGCTGATGGACGAACGAAAGTGCGTGAAGTAGCAGAGGCCGTAGGTGTGTCGACCGAAACGGCAATTAATATTTTACATGATAAGTTGGCGATGAAAAAATTGTCGGCGCGATGGGTGCCGCGATTGCTAACGGTGGACAACAAGCGGATGCGGCTGTTAACTTCGAAGCAGTGTTTGGAGCAATTTAAGCGAAATCCGAAGGAGTTTTTGCGTCGAGTTGTCACCGTTGATGAAACCTGGATTCATCATTACACACCAGAAACTAAGCAACAATCAAAACAATGGATTTCTCCTGGTGAATCTGCTCCAAAGAAGGCGAAGATGGTTCCATCGGCCGGAAAGGTCATGGCGACGATTTTTTGGGATGCGAACGGCGTCATCCTCATGGATTTTTTAGAAAAAGGAAGAACGATCACTGGACAATACTACAGTGAGTTAGCCGAGATAGAGGCGTATTTTGGAGAGTTCGACAAATCCTATTTTTTGGAGGGGTTAAAAAAATGGCAGGAACGTTGGGAGAAGTGTATATTTCTAAAAGGAGACTATGTTGAAAAATAAAAAAAAAATTTTTGAAAAAATTGTGGCTTCATTTCTAACACGGGTACTTATTGAACCGCCCTCGTAATTAATCTTGGTTTAGAAATTTTTGTATTCAAGTAGATGTTAGTTTAATTTTAAGGTAAAAGTAACATTAGTTAAAAAAGATTTCTGAAAAGTTCTAACGGTAGGCTAAGCTTTTGATGATAGAAATTTTTGTTATATTATTTTCTATTTGACTATAAATTTTGTTTTGTAAAAGTGAATCATTTAATTAACAAGTCAATCAGTGAACCATCGACACACGTGAGTGTGAGTAATTGAGTAAGTCTGGATTTACTTTTAATTTCATTGGGCTTTGCGATCTGTTTTACTTACTGCTATAAACAATTGTTTTGGATCTGAAAAAATCGACAAAATGTTTCATCACTTATCAAAGTGGGATTCGTTGATCACGTGGTACGTAATTCTTGTTTTCGATTGGTTGGGTAAGAGCGATAAAAGCTTTAGTAATAAAATTTCTCTGAAATTCAAGTAGTTGCTAGAGAATGGCAAGTTCTGATTGATATTAGATATATGAGTTGAATAGTTATAATAAAAGACTGATTTAATAGTCATGTCATTAATTCTTGTATTCTAAGCAATATTGCACATCATTTGAACTTACGAGTATATTTGAATAATTTGCATTATGAAATTTCATGCTTCGCGAATAAATTATGTTCCTCCATTTTTCTGCTATATTATGAAAGTACTATGCAATTTACTTCCTGTTCTTATGATTTACTGGTTCGTTTACTATAGCTTTTAAAAATAGCCAGAAGCTTTAACTATGCGTTGAGGTTAATGTTTGCTTTATTAAAAGGTAGTACTAATATATAAATTTAATGTTATCTCGTTTATGAACTTGAAAGAAAGTAAGTTTATGAAAGCAAATTTTCTCAGTTCATTTTAGTATAAGGGTTGTTCTAAATCAAAGCAAATATGCATTAAAAGCATTGGGGATCGCAAGAATTCCTATCTGTAATTTTAACAACCGTCTGCAGAAATGTACGTTATTACGAAATTAATAATTATTTAAAATAGGAATGGATAATAAAGAGTGCTTTATTATTCAGAATCGCTTGTTTAATTAGCCCTCATTTGCACAACGGTTTTATTAATTCTAAACAGTGTCTGATGTTTCTTCTTCCGCAATTGAAATTATTTTCCAAACTTCGTCGTATTAATCTGAAATCTAGCGGTTAGAATTGAATTCCTAAAATTTGATATAATTTACCTAAAGTCTTGCAGAAATGTAACGCCTTATGTTAAAATATAACGTGCAAAGGATACAGTTACATTGTGGGTATTACAGTCCTATGTGTGTATAAATGTCGCCATGCGCTTTTAATAGGGCATAAACCCCCAAAACATTCAATCTCAACGTTGGACGTGCCTCGAAGCAACTCATAAAATGCACAATGCTGACTATACCATCTACAAGACCGTTCTTTTATATTATCCCATTACCCTGAAATTGTTATACGACTATACCACTTAGACGCCTACGCTGGCTTTATTACTTCCTTATTAGTGGCGCACTCATTAACATTGCAGTGGTGCACCTAATACAGGTGACCACATAATTATTTTCTCAACTACCAACTACTAATGTTATTTTTAATGGAAAGTAGTTTTTAGGTTATAGGGTCAGGCACATACTAATTGATCTTCATTATTTTTGTCATACATAGCTTTGCTTTAATTTGTGCAAATTTCTACATTTCCCTAAAAAGGTTTTTCTGGTAACAATTGCCGTTCTAGTTTTTAGTTTAATTCCAATATTAAGATAGTATGTCCATACATTGTCTAGTAGTTACAATGAAGAATTATAGTTTGCTCTGTAATATAATACACAACTTGAAATATAATGACGGACAATTTTTAATAACTTTCTTTTTCGTAACTGACTAATGAATCACCTTCAACTTTCAGTATATCACTTTGTAAATTAATTTCTTTGGCGTTAAGTGCACAACCTCGTTCAATTAATTGTTGAAGACAACGGCTGTAAATATTCAGCAGACATCCCTTTTAAATTAGGTAGAGTGGGTAACGCTTAAAATCGGTTTTTTAATTAGGTACTCCTATTGCAGTGTTGTTACAATTATAAAATTTCTCAACAACGTTAACGAAACACGAGATAGACACGGTTTATGATAAAGTATTTTTAAGCTTCATGTCAACGTTTTGTAGTGCTTGTAATTTTAATAAATGCTTGTAAACCATAAATTAAAGAGTTTTTTCTATTCTTATTTTCAGTTGAATATTATTCTAAAGTAAAGGAAAAAATAAATAAGAAAGTTTCTCTTCTCCTGAAGATGACATGTATTCGTCAATCTCTAAAGCAATCTCGCAGAAATGCTTTACATTCTCAGTATTAGTAATTTAATGGCAATTTCTGCGTTAATCGATTAGTTTAGTTACGTCGTACTTCTGTATTCAGACATTAACTAGATACAAAAATATAAATAATCTTACGACATTACTTTATAAGTTAACCGTACCTGTATTGAATTTGGTTTGTGTTTGTTTTATTTTGTATAATTGTAGATCCTGCTATATATCTTGATGCCCTGATGTCTATTTTAGCGTCACTACTAATTCAGTTAGAGATGTGATGCAGCTTTTAACTAATTTTGAGTTCTCATACCTGGAAATGCTTTTAATAATTCTTAACTGCCAGTTCTGATAGGATTTGTCTGTCTATCAGGTTTACTTACAACATTTTCTCAGTGTAAGTTTGAAATTCACCTAGTTCAGTTTAAAAGATGATGACCAAGCGGACCGGCTTTATTGCTAGCATAATTCTCTGCGCTTCTATTCCAGTCTTTTCTGTTATTTGAACCATCTGCATACTACATATACAGTTTCATATCGACTTATTAAGTTTTTCCCTATAATTTCTCTTTTCCCCACTTCAGGGAATATTATGTTAAATTCTGTTTAGTCTTGCTCTAAATTATTTATTTATCGATAAGATGTTGTTTAAGAAAAATTTAAGAAATTCAAGGTTATATAACTAGCGTGTCATAATCAGTAATAGTTAGATTGAGAGGCCAACAAAAGGATCATTTGAAACCGATTTTCAAAATTCTTGCAAATTTTAATTTCCTTCTGTAATTATAATAAATACTATCTATATTTCGATCTAAACTCTTAAAACATGGATAAAGGATTTTTTTGGAAATTTTGGTCGGCAATCGATAGCAGCATCTTTTTTCGAATTCTGATGTATCTTTTCTATGAGAATACATTTTGGAAAAATCCAAATTCCAACTTTATTAGGACATTTCAAAACTGTTACATTTATCAAGTTGTGGGAATGTAGATTCGAGTTCTAACCGCAGTGGTAAAAATTTCTAACATTAGCTTAAATTTTGTAACACTGATGAAAGACATCATTAATAGTTTAATGAATGTTTGGAGTAGTTAACTTAAGAAATTATTATAATCATTCTTAAAATTAACAAAATTAATCGTCTTTGGCTTTTAAAATTTAAAATCAGCAAACATGATTATTTCTTTAAATGATAAATTTCATTAATTATGGAGTTAAACAACTCGATTAATTAAATTGCCTTTGTAATTCTTAAACTGTTAACGAAACATCGCTTGTCTGTTCCTACTTGTCATATTCTCTTCAGAAATTTGGAAGTTTGTTTTGTTGGTTCAAAAGAGCTTATTGACGTCTTCATCAATGCATGGAGATGGCTAAATTATAACCTCGGCCAAAAATATGGAAAATAACGCTTGTCTCAAATTTTGACGCAAAATTGAATTTTGCTACCTAATAGAAATGAAGGATTTCAAATCGCAGAAGATTATTTTTGTGATTAACAACATCGCTATTAACAAAAAACAAACTATGTTTTGTTTTATATTACGCATCATTTGTTGAACGATCCTCATGTCAACTTCTTTAATTTTCTGTTTAATGCGCTTCCGGAGTTGATTTTTGGTTTTGACTTCCCAACCATCACTGTAGACTAACCTACTTAAAAGTGATTAAAAATGCTCTATGGGGTGAGCCTGAGGAATGTTAGGCGGATTGTTCACTTTTGACACAAAAAATGATAGTTTTTTAATGTTTGACTATTTTTGAGCTGTTAGTATAATGGCATGGTGCTAAGTCCGGCCAAGACATAATTTTATTGCCTTTATGTTTGTTTTGAATAAAGTTTCTCAATTTTGTTAAACAGTGCTTTATATAGACGTCAGTATTGATTGCAGAAGACCTGATATTTGATATGAATGGTTCAGAAACAATGATATCGCACACCAAACTAATATTTTAGGTTCAAATCATCGAGAATGATGAATGTTTCTTCTTTGAAATGCATTCGACGTAAAGCACGGCAGCATTTTGATATTTTTTTTCACACCGTTTTTCGTCAAAATTCAATGAACAGTATCTTTTGAAACATCGAATTTTCGCCCTAATCGTCGTATTGGCACACCGATGTGATTCTTGGAACTTTTGACAGATTGACTTGCCGATTAGTCAAAGTACGTGGACGGTCATACTTTTTTTTATTTATACAAACTTTACCCTCCCTACAATCCTTTATGATTCTTCGCGATGTACTTTCATTTCCAAACAAATTTAAAATTTCCTTGTTTGAAAGGTTTCCAACTAAACTGCTCAACAATTGAAGTGGCCCACCAAAAAAACGATTATGTTTTCGTGTTTATTAGAAACAGAAAGGCATCAACGGTTGTTGACATGTCATTTATAAATAATTCTTTTATTTTGTTGTAAGATTTGTTTTGTAGAATCATAAAAATTTCAGAATTGAATAATTTGAAAAGTAATTTAGTTCCCGAGTGCCTAGGGACATAATTTATAGAATTTTCAAAAATCCGTGTTTTTGATAACTAAATAATGCCAGTATACCCTCTAATCGGTTAATCGAAGATACTTTTAATCTAGCCTGCCGTTTAGCACAGAAAGATAATTCTCAAAGAGAAGTTGATCGATTACTTTTGGGTTTTATACATAAATAAAAATCCAACCAAATATACAAAATTAATGTAGAATTATATATAAAAACAAAATCAAAGTTACTCATTGTCGTTTTTCATAACTACTTGTGGTTTCTGTTTCTTTTTTTTTTGGTGGGCCACTTCAATTGATGAGCAGTTTAATTGATAAATTCTTTTTGTTAATTCCAACTTGTACGACATGTTTGCACATTAACTGTCAAACAACTGTCATCGTCACTTTGTAACGCACACGGCAATTGGTTTTATAAACTTGCAAATCCATGGTACTTTAACAAATTTCATACAAACTGTTTTCAACGTGTGCCAAAACTTATGAGACACGCCTTCATCTTTTAGATATTTTTCTTGGTGATTGATATAGACTTGCTTTCCCGTTTTTCACTGATCCAAAATATTACATCCTTTTATTTATATATTTTTATGGCATTAATATGCTTATTTGGAATTGTCCTTTCTTTTTATTAATACAGAACCGTATATTGTTTTTTTTTTGCTTTAGTCTTTACAAACTAAAACTTTAGTTTATTAGTTTTATTTAGTAGTTAACGTATGTAATATTATTCCAACTTTATGCTCAATATTATTGGGGTTGATCTTTTATCAAGCCGGCTAAACTATTATCTTTTCATTTAACGCAGCGAGCACGTATCGCTATACACAAACTCTGTAAATAGGTGCTTATACTTTTAGAAACGTTTCCCTTCCTTAATAACCAAGTTTTTCTATAGAATATGAAAACCGCATTAAACGCTCGAATTTAATTTGACTCGCGAAGCATGCTACTCTGATTAATCTCGAAACACAAACCTTTCAGCGGTTGATTAATGACAGAAATATGTTTCCTTGCAACGGGTATAAATTACAATCAGAACTAACCCGTAGCTGTCAGATGCGTGCCAAATTATAGTTTGATTGAAATTGGCATTTTCATAAATATGTGTGCTTAAAGCTTCCAAAACCCACCCTCTTTTAAAGATTATGTTCTAATAGTATGAAAATGTGCTTTCGATTGCAGGATATCTAGAAGAACGTGTTCGTTCACTTTTGTACTAAATTGCCGTTTGTCTCAATCATATGAATTATCGTCGCACACGAGCGAAAGGGACTCTTTATAATAAAAGTTTCTTTCAGTTTTATACGTATTTTATTATTTTTTATTGCATGCCGTCCTAATATCATTCTCATGAATTTAGTTGCCCGGAAGGTTTTTGGTATCCTAATATATAGTCACAAATATTGGACTCTAAAGATAATTTATTATTAAATGTATGTTATTCTTTTCCGTATTATTGACATTCAGTTTACATATTCAGACAATGTGGCTCCTGAATGTAACGGATGCGACACGTTCGTAAAACGAACGTGTGTTTTTTGGCAAGTTATGTTTTCCCTGCACATGTAAAAGAGAAAATGTCGAAATGATTGAGAATTTTATTCAAATGTTTGAAGAAAATGTTTATGTTAGTGTTTTGTCTGCTTTAGTTTTAAGGAGTTCAATTCTGATTTCAGTTAAGGTAGTTTCAAGTATTTTAATATTAATTGCCAGTACCGATGGCTACGGTTGTGATGCATACAATTAGTCAACAGTATTTAAAAAAAAACATTAAGTTAAAATTTGTATTCGGATACTTAAGTAGATTGCAAACAATTGTTCAATATAGCTTTTTTCAGAACGCAGGGCGTCCTCCGTGGTAGGATGGGGAATATCTATAGGGATACAGTTACACTTTTAATTTTATTAAGAGGACACACAAACAATGTTTAAGAAACAATAAATACATAAATTCAAATATTTTTCCACTACATTTAAAAGTCCCAGAATTGAAAATATAGGTGGATTTTGCTACTGGGTTTTATCAACGTTTCGCAAAAATGAAAATCAGTTTTGTTATGTAATCGAATCATGATACTGAATTCATATTCGTGCACTGTTTAGAAACGTACTTAGTATTAATAATAAGTAGTTAAAAAATTTAATGGTAAAGAAGACGCGCACTGAAAAGAGTCTGCATGCACTGATGGCACAGTATAAATTTTAGGATACCTTGATTAGATATGTAAGTTTCACAGCGAGACAAAGACATAAATATTAAGTTTCTGCTTTTGTGAAAAGTACATTTTCTCTGCGTCCTTCCTACCAAGTACTCGTCTATTAGAGTAAAACGCAGAGCTTTTGTACACCAATACCTACATGGGCACAGCTTTTAAGAATTTGGAAATGAACCTTAAAATCAGAATTCGCAAATACTGTATATCTAAGCCAATTTGGCACCAGTACCAGTGGTGCACCAATTATGCATGGCCTCAATCTAGAAGCTTCATTAGTTTCATAACAGATCTGCCCTGTTATAAAAGCTGTACTGAATTTTCAAGAATATTGCAATTTTTGTAATTATTGTGTCTACAAAGGAGATACCGAAAGAATATAAAGTTTAGGCCCCAGAGTTTGCGGAAAGCAGACTAACTATATGAGAAACTAGAGATATTTGCTGCATAAGTTCCTACTTGCATTGTCATGAAGAGAAGGTTAACTTTTACCAAGGGCGCTCTCAAAATCTTGTTGGGAAAATACTGTAAAACGGTATTTTTCAACTTTTTCTATTAACTTTATTAAATTTATTTTTTTCTTTTGAGGACCACAGGTGATCGTTTAAGTGAAAATAAACCGCTATAATGTGATTGCAGATCTTTTAAATCATTTGGGGAGAAACATACTTTGAAAGAGGAATCTTTAGCGAAAAAATTTTCGTTTTGATTCATCATCTTATTTTCAAGGAACCCAAAGTAAAATAAAAAGATTCCTGGTTTTGCAGTTTTCCATCTTCCAGCCTAATTAAAAATGTATTAGATGGCTTCTTCCTGTTTCTGAAATACAAAACTACTCGAAAAAAAAACAAGATCATGATTATAGCTTTCTGTCAACCTTTCTTGATGATAGAAGTTCACTACCATTTCGAATGAACGAAAATTGGTGATCTCCAAACAGTTTCTTCTTGCCTATCCTACAAACAGAGGCAAGATAAACAAAAATTGGGCCGTCTAAAATCATAATCTTCTAGACAGCAACTTTCTAAATAATTACCTGAAGTTTGAATTCTCAAAAAGTAGACGTTCTGTCTATATTATATTTACACGAACCTCTCATGATTCATTTGGCAAAAGCAGACTGAGAATCTTTTAAAATTCTAAAGCTTCGTCTTCGTTCCATCAGTTGTGATAGGGACTAAACTGAACATTTACGTCATCTTATTTTATGTTGTAACGTAAACTTTATTATTACAAAAATAATTTACTCTAGTTTAACTAGGACTCTAATGGTCCTAGACCGACTAAACTCAGTGGGTGACCTTGAGCGAAGATAAGGAGTTATACACTCAATGGAAGTGTAATTTAGGTATATATTTCAAACAAAACCAATGGAAAGGCATCAGCAAAATCTGCAACAAACAACGTAGAAAAAAAAACCCTCTTAACCCACGCTTCCTAAGTTCGCTAGAATTCTTTTTATATTTTAAAAAACTATAGTTAAATACTAATATCAGTTTAAACAATCAGTCAAAAGTATGGATGACTTCATCCGAATGCATTTGAGTGAGTTAGGATTTTAATACTAATTGGAAATTATAAAAGTAGAATAGAAATTTTAAAGGTATTGAACACAAATTTTTAACAAATAATATCTAACACCGAGTCTGTTGGGGAGGTTAACCAGGGAACCATATGTGCAGCTATTACAAGCAGAGATCCAATTGCACAAAACAGCTTTTAACAACTTGGCCCCGAGTTGACCGAAATCTACGGAGGTTTCCTTTCCTCAGTAGCTGAAATACAGCTGAGATCCACAAAACTCCCGGCAGTGACTCTCAGTTTACAGGTTCTGGAACAAGTTAAATATAATCAAACATCTCGCATGAAACCTAGAAAAGCAAAGACACAATCCACTTACCCTCGCAGAGATGAGGCTTGTCACAACCATAAAAATTATGTAGCCCTTAGCAATTCACATCAACGCACGCATTGGTAGCAATTTTCTGCTCAACTGACCTCTTAGCTCTGGATCGAATTCCCACATCAAATCCTTCATCAGGACATAGAAGTAATTTACAATTAATGCCGAAAAAGCAACACTGATAACCAAATTACACCGATGCACTTATCCGAACATCAAGGATTAACCACATAGAGAAAAATTGCAAAGGTACTAAGTAAAGATGATACTGCAATTTTTTTCCCAATCACTTAATCGTGATAAGGATAGTCCAACCCTTGTCAATTTACTAACACAGTTTACGATGGAGTGATATTAACCAGAAAAAGTTTTACATACTTTGAAAAATAAGATTAAAGACGGAAGAGATTATACCCCATGTCCCGCATTCGATAATAAATAAAATTAGGAATTTTGTGAACCCTAAATGATTTTTAAATAATAGGAAATGACTACAAAAGCATTAATCAACCTCTCATTGTGAAGTCACCACTAACAAACACCTCTCTAAACGAAGAACATACAAGAACACACCGAAAGTACTAATTAAACATAGCACGTAACGGAAGCAAAAAGTGATCGTTACAGTGTGTTAATGTCGAAGTGCTCCCCCATTCGCGAATTTTTACAATCAATTCCAGGAGGACGTCAATGTCTTCTTTAGCAGCATTATTTACTGCACAGCTTGAACGAGTTGCATCATCAAATGATTGTGCTGCCTCTGTTGTATGAAGTCTTCATCTAATAGATGTCTCTGAATCCTTTGTATTCCATAAAGACTGCTGATACTGCTGTAAATTTAGGTTTCGTAATTCAAACTATTCTATTTTGTAATACAAATTTTTGTTCACGTACACATTACGATTTACGCATGTATAGTTAATTGGAAGCTTCACTTACCAAATTTATTACAGGAATTCGAAATCTTTTGCACGATATATCCAAAATTTGATTTCCTTATTCAACTCAAAATTATGTTATGAGTTTAGACTTTTGAGTTCAGAAAGGTATATGCAAACCTCTAAGTATAAGCTAGTTAGGTTAACAACATTTACTAATTTGCAAATACATGTGTCATCTTTTTCTTTTCTTTTTGGCATATAATAGCAATAAGAGCCTTTCTTACCTTTAATTCTTTTAGTTTAAAAGTGAAATGGTCTTTTTCAACATTTGGTTTAAGGATTAGAAATCTATGGTTATGTATTCCACAGATTCTGTCTTACAATTAGTTTTAAAAGTTTTGATATTTAAAGTTCTTTAAACACACTATTTTCGTGGTTTTGCAGATTCTTCGAGAAAAATGGTATACTACTTGATTATATCTTGTCATGTTTTTTTTTACTCTTACGTTTATTCGTATATATTACAAATCAATTTTCTTTTAGAAGGTAGATAAGATAATTATATTATTAAGATTTATCGAAACGGTTTTCCAGGTTATTTGCTAAATTAAAACAGTTTATGCTTTATTATCATTAATCTCCTCTTATTATCATTAATTTTGTAAAACATTTTCGAGTGTCATGCAAACCTATCTGCAAACATGTTGTTACCGAAATAGATTTTGCTAAAATTAAGTATAAAACCAATTAACTAATTAAAATTCAACTTTACTTAAAACTAATTAAATTCATTTTCTAAATTTCCTGTGTAAATTAAAATAAATGGTCGGAAAGTTGTGTTTTGAACAAAAAATTATGGTAGTAACGAATTTCACTGAATAAACATTTCTACCGATTAAATAAAGGATTAATTATGCAAATATGATCAGGTTGGAGTTTATTTGTCCAAAAACATTCCTTATTATCTCATTTGGTAATGTCTACTTGTACAGTATACGTCTTTGAACCGCCAAAAGGGTTGGGTTGCGATTAAAGTAAAGTGATTACTAAATGAAGATATTGCATAGATATTTGCATCTAACTGTGTCTACTATTTTTGATTATTCTAGTAGTATGTGCGACGTTAATTTTTTAAAGTTTCCTCAATAGGTACTTATTGATTGGATCTTTTAATAGATTGCATCAAATGCACTTTCTAGGAAAGACAAACACATTTACACAAATACGATATACTTACAACGAACACTTAATAAATTGCCTTTTAGTACTTTTGCTATTATTTACGCCGAAGCAAAAGAAAAAAAAAAGAAAACTATTACGTGAATGTCTTATATCTTCAAAGAATTTTTTTCTTTGAAATCTATCGAACGTTCTTTAATACGATAACTTTAAATACATTTGAAATACCGGGAATATTGAATTTCCTCGATAAAAGAAAACCAGTCTAACTGAAATTTTTGTAAGGCTTTGCGTGTTTTATTAAAATTGATAAAATATAAAATTTCCTTTAGACAGTAGTAAATAATAAAAATTGAAAACATAGGTATTCTATTTACATATCAAAAGCCTATGTAATTTCAAAGACGAAGCTACTCTTTATTAATTCATGTAGTAAGAGAAATGCATGTTTTCGAATGTTTTAACATTCAGATATTGTAAAGTCGTGTCACGCTTCTATGAAAATGCTTAATTTTCTTTGGAAAATGTTGTTAATGTTATTGGATCAGTTTTCAGCTGAGTTAATTAATTTAATTGAGAATAGTCTGATGTCGCCTTTTCTAACTGTAATAAACTATGATTATTCTTCAATAAAGAAATAAATGGGCGTTGTCCAATTATAATTGGAAATTAAATTAGTAAGTGGGTTTCGTGCACTGCTAGAGTGAATTTTCCTTTAAATGTTGGATATCTGTTGAATACTTAAACAGTTGCCTGACCTTAACCACATGATCTGTTTTTAATTTAATTTTACAGTCGCAATAGATGACATTTCGGTAAAAATAAACTTTGGCCAATGTTATTATTGATTAAAGGAACTCATCCTTTAATAATAGCTCATCTGTCAATTCTTATTGTTGCTTTCATTTTTATCCATCTACTTTGTTTGGGAAGTTGTTGAAATGTAGAATTTCTTATTGTGTAAATGTTATTAATGATCTTTTTTCAGTAAGATCTTTAGTTCCAGACGTTCCTATTTTATACTGCAACATTGACCGCGATTGCGTAATACGCGCTTATGAAATTAGAGGTGAAGTGAATCTGAAGTTTAAATGATAATCTTGCCTTTTTTAAAAGCGTTGTTAAATTTAAAAATGTGAAGCATCAAACCACCCAAAAACACAAAAATATTGTTTATTTCTGAATGTGTTAGACTGGTTAGCCATATGTCGGTTGCATTAAAAATTCCAAAACCCCTATGGTGTGAACGTAAACAACTGTTATTGTTATTGTCTTAATTGAAAGAAGAAGAATATGACCGTTGTAAGTCATTTTTCTATAAATACAAGCGATTTTGATGAAAGCTTTGGTTTACATTTTTCATTTCTGGTTTTTGATGCAAATCATGTGGTACTTGCATTTATTGTTAGTCACGCAACAATTCTACCTATAATACCAAACAATATTCAACTTTAACTGTTAAGTTTTTACACCGTTTTGCTTAGTTGGCCCATCTTCGCTCTTTTGAGATTTTCATTATGGCAGCTCTGCTCATTCTTGAAAACTAGTGGACACTATAACATCATTCTGAACTGTTTTTATTTAAACCCGAACGAGTTATTCAAAAGATCTAATATTTAAGATTCTGACTATTTATAAGATATAATTTCAGAGTGTGAAATAAGAAAAAATTAGTAAACAATCCTATTTAAAGGGTGTCAACTGTAAATTGGACTGTTAATTAGTTTTTGAAATTGATTTACTATTAGGTTTTTACCTTAGTTAGGTAGTAGACTTTTGTTGAGAAGGTTACACTTTTTCAAATAAGCAAAAGATTTCTTGTTACTTAAACTTGTATATAATTTTATGGGCATGATTTTATAACCAGAAATCGGATTTTCTGGCAAGGATAAACAAACATCTTTTGAAGAAATATGTTACACTACTGAAATGCAAGTTTTTTAGATCTACTCTCAATTTAACAAAAGAGCTTTTTCTTGCTTGTTTTAATTTCAAGGAAATGAAATCTTCCTCTATGATTTTACTATAAACCGACCCTTTCTTTATGGAACTTTAGACACATCATTATCATTCAACTTAAATCTGGGGACTCAGACCTAGTTATATACCAGTGATCAGGCCAATATTAACATATGCGGTCTTGGTATAATGGTCCAAGACTGCAAACAAACTAAGTTTGATCCCACAGTGACTGTGGAAATCTTGTTCCATCTTCATTCATCACATGTTATAACACAAAAAGAACTCCAGAACAGAAATAACCAGAATGAGAGTTTCAGGTCGTTGTTCAATTTGTTAAAAATTAGGCGATGCTGTTTTTGATATGAGATCAGACTATGCTACCCTAGCAATACATCTGCACAGACACTTTTAGGTAAGTGGCTTACAAACAGATCAAAAACTTGGGATGGCACAGGAACAGAAACTTATGGCATAAAACTAAAAATGGAACTGTTATTCAATGTTAAGATCCATAGGCGAAAGCCTAAAGAGAAGTTATGTAGATAAATGTATTTATGTATTTACGGACAATCGAGCGGCACTAAAACCTCTTCATGGGATCAAAGTGACGTCAAGACTGATTTTGATACCAGGGCATAATGGCCAAGAAGGCAACGAAGAAAACGGTCGTTAGTCAAAATGGGATAAGAAAGACCATTCTTTGGGCCTGAGCCGGTTGGCTAGGAATACCTAAATGCTTTTTAGAGAATCTACAAATGCATAAATCAAAGAACAACAAAAACAGATCTGGACTATCACAGAAACAACCATGGAATACTTTTATAACTGAACCTTCGGCGAACAGGGCATGGAGAAGAGTTACTCAAATAACAATATGATGATGATCTGGACTGCAGATTATGTAGGAAAAATACAGAAACAGCGGAACATATGTTATGTCATTGCGAGGTACTGTTTAACCAAAAATTAAAACTATTCTGGTTTGATACGATGAAACTGAAGAATCTTAGTTTCTTCTCAACAAAGAACTTGTGTCGTTTTCATGAGGGTTGCTTGAGTGGAGCTAGAGCTAGCTTGTGAAAGCAGAATAAGTCTTCTTGGTTGCAATGCATCTGACTTTTATATACAGTTTCCAGGATCAATAATAGTAATAATAATAATTAATATTCACTTAACTTTGACATTTTTTATCGAGGAAAGTTTTTTATAATTTTAACTTCAAATGGACAAGCAGAAAATCCGCAGTGCTCACTGTCAATCCTAGGACTTGTGGGACATGTAGGATCAAAGTAGTCGGCACCTATGAGAATTAATAAAGCTTATACTAGTGATCTATCGCAGATAATATGAGGCAAGTAAGAATAATTCTCAATTTTTATTAGACAAATAACACAAGCAACTTCTAGCAATTTTAATGATAGTTTACAGAAAGAAAAAGGGTAGAATTAATTCTTATAAATGAGAAGTAGAATCTATACGCTATCGTACTACAACTTGACAAATGGCCACCATGTAAGAAGAGGTTATTTTACAGTCTTACAGTTTGTCCGTAGCAATTTTAGCTAACAAGAAGAACTGAAAGGTCGAACAAAACTTTTAGACCTTTTCAACTTGAAAGTGGGACCAATCATTTTTAAATTGAACTAATTAACTTCTACTTGAGACCAATCCGTTTCAAATTAAGACTGATCTGAACTCAATTTAAAGTTGATTGGTCTTATTGCATGCAAAATCACATTGTCTTTAACTCATTGATTATTCCAATTTGAAAATGATTATTCCAAATGATTGTTCTCAATTTGAGATTCATTGGTCTTAATTAGAAGTTAAAAAGGTATAGAAAATATGTCTCTTGACGTTTAAGTAGAATAATTTTAATTAGTTGTAATGTTAAAAAGGTTTTTAATTTGAAATGCCAAGGAAACAAGTATTAGTTTTATCTATCCTTTCGACATTTTAAAGAGCCCAAAGGTAGAACTAACCTATTGAGATCATTTTAGACTGTACGTCTATAGCTTTTTAAGCTTAAATTGGGACCAATCAATTTCAGATTAAGAACAATCAATTTTAAATTGGAATAATCAACTTCAAATTAGACTAATCAACATCAAGTTGAGACCAATCAACTTGAAATTGAGTTCAGATTGATCGCAATTTGAAGTTGATTGATTTCAATTTGGAATTGGTTAGTCTTAATCTGAACATGAAAAGGTAATCGAGTAACAAGAGACCAATAGATTGCTGAGCTCTACAGATTTTCATTTTTAAAATAAAAATACTTTTTCTAGATAGTATACATTTATATTGGTTCATAGATCGTAATATAAAAAAATATGTTTTGAGATGGTTTTCTAGTTTTCAAACTTCTATAGATCAAATTAAACCGGAAAAGTTCCTGTTCTATCATCTAAGTCATACGAATGAGGCTGTCAGGCTGTCCTCCAATGATATTATCATTAGAGTAAATTAGAAATCTTCGTAAAAACCAATACGATTCACAGTTCCAGTAAGTCAGACTACTATAGGAACAGATTTTAGGCCAGCAAATAAACTATGTGTTGGTAAACAGTTTAGTATAAAGCAGTCTGTTAAGAAAATACCTAGAATGGGAACAGACCATCGACATAAATGGAGACGATGCCCTGTAAATAAATAACTGATGAAGTTGTACCTCGATTATATTTGTTTATGTATGAGGAACTTTTTAAAAGAAAGTTTTGATGTACCTAACAATAAGAGTAATTAATGTTTCAAACGGTGCTTTCTCAACTTCTATCCCTAAACAATAAAAATTAAACTCTAACAAGAAAAAAATTAAAGCACAACAAACTTAGTTAGTAATTCCGAAAACGGATAGGTAGCTTTGTAAAGTTAGCAAACTCCTAACAAACAATTCGTACTACAAATTTTATCTTGGCTTGTTATTGCAGTTATTTGTAATCCTGTTCTCGTTATACTCGTTTAAGCTCTTTAAAGTTTGTTACTGTAATCGACATGCTGTCAACTAATAGCGCTTGTCATGTTCAGCCACCGTATATTTTTCAGTGGAATTGAAAGACGAAAATCATATTAGAAATTTTTGCGATTTAAAACTCGTTTATCAAACAATTTGAAAGTTTGACATGTCCCTTAAATTTAATTCATTTTAGAATGAACAACAGACCGCTTTTTATTAAATTTCTGCACACTGTATCATTTTAATAATTTGTTTTTTCCATAAGACTGCAGGGAATTTTTGTTTGCATTTATCTAAAATAGATAGTTGTTCTTTTTTATTTTTTACTTATGTATGAAAATTACGCTGCGCAATATTCAATTAGTGTAAGCAATATAAAGCCCAATTTTCATTAGCTATTGTTGCAGTTTGTCAGTTTTTAATTTAATGATGAAAAGTTAGAGGCCTCGCGATTGTGAAAGTAATTTAGGGGCTCTAAATTGATGTTTGCCATTTAGAACAATGTATTATGTAAAACGATCAAATTTGTAACATATATTCTGCATTTAAATTTTTTTACCCTTTTTATTGAGTTCACAGTTTGGGTTGCATTGGACACATTATTGTTCTGGTCGTTATTGTTTCAAGAGCAGTCAGTAGCAGTGGGCAGAATCTGTAAAATGAATCATTGTTCCGAACTTTCTAGCTAAAATGAACGGGCAAAAAGTAATAACATAGAAAATTGCTTTTTCGTCGGCGCCACAATTAATGAATGTAATTAATCTCGCTTTGAGTAAACACTGCAAACTTCTGATGTTTTGTATTCTGCAGAATGCATTCATGTAAGATAAGCACGAGTGCATTAGTTTGGAAAATTTGCTTTACATTACATTTTAGTTCTTTGTTCTATAGAGTATTTCTGATTAAATATGTAACTAGGGTAGATGATTAAGCCGAAAAAACAAAAAAGCCACAGAGATGTGATGATTACAGTAACTAGAACGTCCCCACATTCGTAAAATGTTTTTACTTGGGTCCGTAGAACCCAATTTTCCATTTCACCCCATTAAACTGCTGTTAAATTCGAAGGCCGACAGGGCCAACGATATACGCACTGATAAAAGCACGCTGGTGCACAGAACACGTAGAAGCTCGTTAGAGAAATAGCAAGGGAATGCTTTAGTTGCTGCATTATTACAATGGTTGATGAAATAAGGATACGTGCACAATTTATATCGCACAACTTGTAGGATAATAAGGGTCGGGTGACAAAAACCTCATTTGTGCTGATTGCGCCATAATGTCAAACGAAATGTGAATGTTAAGTAATTATCCGATTTTCTTTTATGTCTTTTTATTAATGTTGATTTCCTTAACAAGCAACACCAATACTATAATTAACAACAAATCAACTTAATGAGAAATTTTGTCAACACTATTGCGTTGCGTGCTTTCCGTCACTATATGTATGAATTTAAAACAGGCACGATATCGCATATAGTACACATAACTGTTGGTATGAAGCAATGTTATTGTCTTCATTTAATTTCCATAATTGGATTTTTCCAACGTTTATTCTAGTAACTAACTTAAGTTTTAATTAAGAAAATGTAAAGTTATATATAGCACTCCGTGCTTGATTGAAGTAGGTAACGATCACGACAGCGTATATCTTAAACAGTTTTTAATATTAGCTAATGGATTATTGTAACAAATTGCTAGTAAAGATGGGGTTGTTTCTCAGCATGATAGCTCTAGAATAAAACACGATATGATATAGAAAAATCCAATAACAAGACCTTTTTTTCGCGGCTAATGTCGATGCCCTTTTGCTTATCTGAGTTCATAAGATTCTTAACTGTAAATATATTATTTGTTAATCTTCTTGGGTGAGTATAATTTTTAAGAGCTGAACCTTCTTTGTTAGTAATTCTGTTTATTCAAACAGGATATTATGTGTAGTACTAGTGTTTGCTAGAAGATCAAAGAAATTCAAACCACTCCTGAGTTGTAGAATTCAGGATTGCGAAACAAATCAGAAAATATATTAAAACCTTGATAAAGGTTATTTTATACGAAGATTTTCAATAATGAATCTCAATCAAGCGTACGCTACGTTTAAGTTGATTGTTGTTACGTTATCCAATATTTCCTTTACAGTATTTCGGTTAATGGAACTTTTCTGCTATACACTTTGCGAAATGAAAAATAAAATCGATAGTACGTGTAAATATAAAATAACTCATAGTGTTTGCGAAAAGATTCTGTATTCTTATACTATAAAATAGGATGCAATTTACTGAGGTTTACGTGCACGTTGTTAGGTTATGTGAAACAAGAAGAGCAAGGCTAACGCTTTTTTAGATCCTAAACAGCACTATCTGGTTTGTATATGATATTGAAGATGTCTGCAGAAAATAGTCTACTTACATATTTAAGCACAACTTATGTTGTATCTAATATTGAAATATAATATCTTTGTGAAGACCAGAACGTCTACATTTTTATCAAATTATCGGCGTTCTGGAGAAATTTTGTTTAAGAAACAAAACGAAAGTAGATTAAATCTCAAGTACAAACTGGGTAACCGATGAACGTTATTTAAATTTAGAATACATTTCCGAGAAATATTTTTTAAGTTCTTAATTTTATTTAAGGTAATGACGTTCGTTCTAAAAATATAAGCGCAAAGACGTTTCAAACTTTTCTCATTTTTTTAAACAAAGAGAAAAATATCAATTACATGGTATCGTCAGCTGTAATAACAAAAAGTAAGCTGTTATTAATCATAAACTTGTTAATTATCAATATGAGAAGAGTTACAGACTTGTAAGATGTGATTGCTGTATTTATAGCATGCATTTTATAAGTAGAAGCATATTAAGGTCACACTTGCAACCTGTTTTTTAGAATAAACGAAGCTTGGATGTATACACATAGATTATATTAAGCTTGCACGTACTCTTTGGTTAACAAAGGATTTGGTTAGCTAGCGCCTTCTGGAAGACTCACATAACTTCTCGTGGACCCAAAGTGAAGAACAATCATTTGATTCAAGTTAGTAGTTTTGATGTTTGCTTTAATTTTGTTTGTTTGTACTTTGTTTTAGTATAATATAGAATGTTACTTCGGTCCAATTACTGAGCCACCTTTCTTTATGATCAATTTTCTGGTCGAAGCAAACTGACTTTGATTCCAGATTCTAGAAATTATTAAAATTACTTTGATTGACCAACATAGTTTCTTTTTTTCTGCTTTAGCATACCTGTGGGCGTTTTGTTATTTTCCTTTCTTTTCCTACTGTACCTAAAGAAGAAGCAATTCAGAGAAGTGTCTTAGTGTTCTATGTGACAGCATTAGAGTGATATATATTTTGACACTTAAAACTCATAAAAAATTGCAAGTAATTCACAGTTACGAACAGTTTAGAAATTAGTAATAAAGACGTTTTCAATGTTTTCTTTACCGCTTAACATTGAAGATACTGATTAATGTGTTTTACGCTGTCGATATTATCATGGGAGAAAGCTTTGTGTGGTACCTTTGTTCTGCCGTTAAAGTTGTATGTTATTGCAAAAACTTTTCTAAAGTTTGTTACGTGCAAAACTGGGATTAGTGACCCTACGATATTCGCAACCATATATAAAATCGGTATGCCCCCAATGCTAGCTTTCGACAGTCGAAGACGGGTCGTAGACGGCGGTAGACTGTAGTATTGATACGAGAATCTTTATGGGCTTCGGGATCGAAAGGGCGCCAGCCGAAGTAGAAAGTCGATGACCTAATTTCAAAAGGGGGACCCTGCAGCTGATCTCCGTATCTCAGTCGGTAGGCGAGATGCTTATCGAGGTCGAACCACAGGTTCGAACGCTACACAATTAGGCGGAATCGAGATTGTACTGCACTTTCTTAAGGTATTTACACTCCCAATGAGGGGTTAAGCTGATATTATGTAGGTAGGTTAAGGTCAACGTCTCTTGGCTCCGGAACAGCTGATCACTGAAACCATCTATGTGTATGCTAATATCACAATAAAAGGCAAATGGTAAATTGATAACATCTATTAGCATACTATTAAATTGGTACAATAAACAGATTACTGCGGTCCTGGTTCACACTGATTGAAAATCGTTTTAACATAAATACTTATAACGAGAAAAGTAAATACATAAAAGTACACGGAAAACAAGTAAACATGAGATAAACACGGCTACAATAAATTTTTTAATATGCACGAACCATCGCAGACGCATTGCATAGAACGCCGGCAATGTGAAGGCAACATAAAGTCTGAATAATACGACATTTGTGGATATTAGAAATTTTGCGGTCGCTTGTGAAAGAAGCACACATGAAATAAAATGTAAGATACAAATAACAACGATAATGTTACTGGGGTCGTTATCTCCAGGTGTTTTGCATTTAGCTGTGGATCCAGATAATTGTTTAAATAAATTAACAATTTTGTTCGTTTTATCTGTATACGATCAAAGATCAATAACATTTTGGAACTGAAAATTTATGTTAAAACATGGCAAATAACGGATTCCTCTTAAATAAACATTATTACAAAGTTTTTCACCAATGTGAAGCGATGTTACAGTAACGTGAATCTTAGGTTACTTTTATCCAAAGCAACTAGCGACGAGACGATGAAATACAGGTACGTGAGATTTCTCTTATGACTAATACATTAAATTTTCTAGGGACGGACGACATTCACATACATTCTTAGATTGAAGGCAGATGTTGACTGTCTTTAACTGCCTTTAGAGAACGAAGTAGTACCAAACTCGTAGAGATTCAACGGCACGATATAGATATAAGGAACACGATAACAACGCTAGTCCCTTCGGAAGAAATAAAATAATAAGAGAGGCGGTACGGTAATTCAATTGTGAGTTCGGTGTGAATTTAGTTTAGTAGGTCCGCTGATAAGGAGAGATTTGATCTACACACTAACGGCAGTGACACATCTGGTATTCCAGGGATTGTCAATAAATATTTAATGATGACAAAAATAATTCAGGTCGTGCACAATCAGGCTGTCTTTCACCTAAGTTTCAAAGTTGCTTATTTGCAGTCTTTTATCGAACTCCTGAACTCTCGATCGAAAATGAGACTTCTTCGACGCTCAGCGGGGTGGGTCCAGCAGATTATTGACTGGCCGGGATTTATGACATCAAAATCACCAATAAGATAACGAGAGGGTGAGGTGGTTTAACCACAAATTCTAGCATTGCTCTGTTCAATTAACAGGACAAACATACAAAAAAGTCTTATCCTGGCTAGGCAAAGTGACAGTTTTATGATCTAAAGAAGCATAAAACTAAAAGATAAAGGAACAAAACTTCTTTGAAATAGGATATTTAAATTAAGAAATTACGAAATTAAAGGTAATTTTAACAATATTCAGTGCCCGGATATATTGCTTCTCAGAATACAAGAAAACATTTTGTTAGAAAATTCGAGAAAGAAATAATGTTACCAAGTTGTACATCTGCCAATATAAAAGAACGTTAAACAGAAGGCTTTTATTTTACAGGGAAAAGATGAAATATAATTCCTAAAGAAAATAACGTATGTACGTACATAAGGGACGCGACGGTTAGCAATAATAAAGAAAGATTTTATTATTTGCGAATTTTCATAACACATTAAGGAAAGATTTGATTATTTTCGAATTTTCATAATAAGTTCAGTAATTTTTTGTTAGTGGTGATTTTGACAAACGAATTTTGTATTTCTAATGTTTTTATCTTTCATAGACAATTGGAAACATATTCTAAAAATATAAATCTAATAAAACGACGATCAGAGCACCACGATCTTGGGAGTAGCAAGGTAGTATTTCCAATTGCATTCCGTAATAAAAAGGATGTAAAGCAAGACGGTCAACATGCCCAGACTGGTTATGATAGAAGTGAATCAGAAAACCTTCTTCGTACCTTTTTTTACAGTTTTGCAAAAACAAGCGATAAAAAAGTTATAATGACGATCTAAGAAAATTAAAACAAGCTTTACATTAGAGAAATAGGTAACATAGAAGGGTCGTGATAAAGATTGGGTTAAGAAAGATTTGCCTAAATGGAGAATTCAATGTTAAAGTCTGATTCATAGAAGACATAAAAACACTAGAAATAGTAATGTACAAAAATAACAGAAAATAAGCGAACGTGCAAATAGATTTAGGGAGTTTTGGAAAGTGCACAAAAGTGACACAGACCAAACATTAGAGGAACCTGTAGTGTTAGAAGTATTGGTAATATACCTCAGAAATATCTTTAAGTAACCATGGGCACAGGGATATTAAGCAATGGACATATCTATTGAGATATATGTAGGACCTCAAACTAAGAGGTGCAGCTACTTGCGTATCGTTTTTGGAGTAATGGACAGATCATATTTAAAACTGAAATAACGAGAACCACAGAAATGAAAGAAAGAAAGAAATGACCATTCCAGAAAGAAGCACAATAAAAACTGGAGTGTATTGCTGTAAAGACGAAAAAAATTTACTTTTACTTGTGACCCTATTCAGACTCAAGGAAACATTTTGTACCTACTGGAAAGTTATCGACATTTCAGTCTGAATAAGGCATTCTTATTTTTATTTCCTCTTTTTGCTTTCTATTTTAGTACCTGAAGGTTAAAGTTTTCAGTCATCAATTGCATTGTAAATTAGCATGCTTAAAGAGACCATAGCCATTTTTAATTTTGTTTAATTGGAGTATGAAGAATATTTACAATAATTAATAATAAAATGAAAACTCTAGTTTATGGTTTTTATTCGTTACTAAACATCTATTCCATGAATTTGAAAAAAATATTCACTGCGTAAATTAAATGTAGTTTTATTAGTCCACTCCATGTTAATTAGTAAGTACTATACTTTCGCAATATTACTTATTGAGTTAATTGTAGTTGTAAAGTAAAATTAGATTATCAAGATAATGTCGTTTAATAAAAGGTCAACAGTGCTGTGTATGTTGTTTAGACATGGTTAAGACAATATTTCGCTTCTTTTATTACAGTTCTGTTAATTTAACGAAATTGGGTGTTGATAATAATTTCAGTTACAGGCACATTAAAGGATATTTTAAACATCAAAGTTCATCTGGGAACTTACATTTACCTTAGAGAATAGGCACAAATATTTGGTTTTATGAGTAGAAATGTAATTAGTAGAATTGAATTTTAATGTATAGGCCAATAGACTAGAAAATAACTTTGGGTTATTCTTTATTTAATATTCTACAGTTTTGTTTGAATATTAATACTACTTTCTACATATTGTGATGATATTAAAAATGTAAATGTGATGA
>VTPC01001053.1:110282-122036 GCA_011009095.1 Ignelater luminosus
AATCGTTTGCGTTTTTCTTGATGTTTTTTTATCTAAGATGGTTAACTTTGCACCTGGCAAGAAACAGCAATAAAACTCTAGTAATATCCGTTAACAAAAATAATATACCGTGCCATTTGATGAAATATGGTAAATTGTTTTTGCAGTGACCCAACATGTCTTTCTTAAAAAAGTTTGTCTGTCTCACCTTAAAACTACGATAAATATCTTTCTTGATAAAAAAAACGAATTAGTTTCAATTTAGTTTCTGTGGGCGAGTTCCTGTATTTTTATGTTTCTGACAGAAATACTAGCAGACTACCACTCACGTGTTTGCGGAATACACTTTGAAAAATAATAGAGCCCGGTGGGCTAAATGTAGCTCTTATGGATGTTCTGTCTGTTTTGATAAACCTTGGAGGGCAACAAGCATTTAAACTTGGATTGAGCGAGATCTTTATCTTTGGATTTCGCAAAATATCTCAGAGAGCGTCTCATCTAATGGCATTACGCTCTCTACTATCCTCGTAATAGTAACATCCTTCGTCCGAAAAAATTAAACTTGCGCGATTATATTTGTTTGGTTCATGTCACGGCCTTCAGCACCTGCAGGCCAATAATGGGACCATTATTGGGCAACAAGCAGTAGTCACCTGTCTTCAGGCGCCATTCCTGCAGATATTCGTTCTCTTCTTTTCTGCCCACCATAGATTTTAAAAGTTCCTACCTGGCCCGAATTAATTGTTTTGTAATATGCATCTTCATACACCTCTGCCTCTGTTTCTCCCAAAAACTGAAAAAGTGTTTAGAATTACAAAAAACAGATTTTAATTTGTTTACAAAAGTTGTTTTTTGTATTCTATTTGTTTTGTTTCGATTTTTACTGCGGCAGAGTCTGTCAAATCTAAAAATTGATTAATGCATTATCGAGTTTGACTTATTAGGAATTTGGCACCAATAGTTATATCCAACGTACATCAGTACTGTTTCTTGTAAAGCACGGATGGACAACCAGTACAACGAATTTAAATTGATCGGTATAATCGTTGTATCAGGCTCACTGTTTACCCAAACTTCGCGAATTAGGACTACTGCCGCTTGGTCGAGTTTGGTGTCTATGGTACGGGTTTTTATGCACTGAGTCACTTTCGTGATATCGTAAGAACGAAGGTAGTTAACAAAATATAGATTGATATGCCGACATATTTTAAAGGCTTTGTCTAGGCTCGAATCAAGTTTTAGTTGCTCATCCTTGGTGTGGAGGCTGGCTATTATTTCAAATGTAACGCAACCCAAGCAATTGTTTGTAACTCATCTTGTGTAACATCTAGTCATGTAAAATTGTGAACTAGTACAAGAAAATACCTTATTAGTTTGACTGAAGATCTATATTTTTGTTTTTTTCAATCCCAATTCCTACGAGCCTATTCGAGCATCTTGCTTCTCTTCTGATTTGCGCAAGTGAACTAGGAGACGTACTCTCTCACTTGCCCAAAGGTAATATTACATTCGTATCTTGTCTCTTTTTCAGGCTTGTGTAAAACCTTTGATTGATTTGCTTCTTACCGTTTAAAGACTGAATCAGAGTTAGATTTATTTATATTCTCTGTCACCTTTTAAGTTCTTGCAAAATCTTTTTGAGTTTCTTATTGTTGTCCAAATTATAGCTGAATACGTTGTGGTTTTTTAAACAAACTGTTCCCTTTTCGTTTCATATGTTTCCGCCATTTTCTGATTTTCTGTCTGAGACTTTATGAGCTATTATAGCGGACTTTAAGTCATTATTATGTTTTATTGAGCTTGCATTCATTTCGCGTCTTGACTTCATTCGTAAGATTTTGCAGAGGTATTATACTTTGTATACAGAGTTCTGGGATATTGATATCTGTGGTAGTCACTCAGCGGCTTTTGTAGAAACCTGACTGCGAAAGAGGAAAGTAAATTGGACTAACCGAACTCGAAAGAGGACAAACGCCCTACGCAAACGTTTCCGTTACTGTCTATTACGGACAGAAAAATATTGTAACTGGCGGCTATTGGCCAAAGGAAAGATCCTGTACTGAGCAAGTTTTGATTTTGTTTACAGTTCCTTATTAATGACACCTCTACAATCAAGTGGAAAGACTTTTGTTTGCTAAGACTGGTTTTAGGTATTCTTGCAGAGAGAATCTGTTTGATTAATTTATCATTGTGATGTAGCTTAGTTTTTATTTGGAAATTCATGACATCATATCATTCTTTGGGTTAGTTATCGGTGTTGAGCTTTATTTGGGTTTGTGATATTCCACACTTTAGTCCAGAAGAATTTTGAGCATGAATCTGTAAATTTTTTTGTATTGACGGAATGCATCATTTCTCAGCAATTATATTTTCAGCGGTTATCATAATTGGTATTGAAGAAATTTGTAGATTCCTAATTTTAAAATGTGTTTACTGAAAATAAATTCGGTAAGATTGCAATACGTTAGATATTAGATTTTCGGTATATATATATATATATATATATATATTTTTGCAATATTATTTGACAATGAGATTAATAAAAAGTGAATTTAAGCAATTAGATTGCAGAGGAAATGTGTTATAAGACATGTTCCGCAATCATTGTGAAGTTAATTCCAAAACTATAACAATCAATATTTTCAGTTTTGTCGAAGATATTGCAGAAATCAAATAAACTGCAATTTCTCTGCAGTTAATAGAAACTAAGATGTACATCCTAATCTCTTCCCCAACAATGACCGCAATATGTAAATGTTTATTATCACCGTCATTATAGAACATTCATAATTATTATGCATTCAGTGCTAATTAGATAAATTGCACTTTGATCTCCTTGTTATGATAGTTTTGACAATTTTATGCTTTCTATGTAATTTGCAAGCAATTTAAACTAGGCTCAAGTACTGTAACTAAAACATAATAGTCAAGAAAATATTTCTCGCCATGCAAAATATTCAACCAGAAACCCTTTTCACAAATTCACAATCTGGAATGTAGTACGGTGGTCAACCACATCGCGTTTATACATACAGTTAACTTAGTACGTGAGAACAGATTCGAAGCGAAACATCTGCAACAGACTATATAGAGAAAATCGAAAAATCGAAGAGAAATAAATTTATAAAGCATAATAATTGCATTATACGGCTAGTAAACTCAAACAATTTTGCTCTAGTAAAGTGATATGAATGAAATGAACCGGAATCCGTTTCCGTGAAACCTTTAGCCTTTCAAATTAGCTATAATACCTGTACCTTAATTTACGAAGAGTAAAACAAAATCCCTTACACCCTTATTCGAATTCAACCGTACCTGCCACAAATAGACCATCATCAGTACTAATCCCTGGTAAAAGCTCGCTTCAATGTGTTTTCAACTGACCACAAGGCTTTGTTAAAATTACTGTAAAAGCGTTTGCAGCAACCGCTAAAGGTGTCTACGAGGGAATTAGCGTTTTCATCTTTATAATAATTATGATTTTTTTAAAGAATTTGTAGTTGAACAATGTATGATTTACATCTAATAATATCATTTCCAACTAAGCCTAGAAACATTTTCAGTTTGAGTATGATGAGATATTGCAATTTCATTTGTTTATTTCTAAATTAATTTTATAATTTACGAAATTAGTTAATTGCAAATAAATAATCAAATAGAATTAACTTCTTTATTTAAGGTTTCACCTTACGTTATTAAGAAAAAGGGCACGAGTAAATGAAACCGTAGGGTGCGAAATTGGCATCTTTAATAGGCCAGGAAAAAAATCATTTCCGCGTCCCATGTTAAAAGAAACGACAATATTGCAATCTCTTACCCTCATTTACCATTATCATCGGCCTTTTATCGGTCCGCAAGTCGACAAGCTCAAAACGGGTTAGGGATAAACACCGACAAAGCTATTTACCATTTTACTTTTATGGTAGTTCTGTTAGTTCTGAATAACAAATCCGTACTTTAATGTTTGCATTTGTAAATGTTAAACGGATAATCAATATATCATTAAATTGCAATTGAGAAATGATGTTCATTTTTCAATATGAAATTTGACACAGGTTTTTAAATTTCAGTCGTGTTTTATTAATTTCCGGTATTATAAATAAAGACACCGCTAAAAATGTCAATTCAACAATTCAATAGTTTCATAACATTAGAATTTTGTATTAAACATTTTAACAACTGACAACTAAATTAGAAAGGGTGATTCCATGAACTGTAGAGTTCTAATTAGAGAACCTTTGTCAACAATAATCCGATTTTGAGTTGCCCACGAACTAAAACTAAACCGAATGTGTAAAGTTCCGGAGCAAATCTAGAGCAAAGCTTTAATTTTACCAGTACAGCTAGCCGAAAATAACAACCCAAACATCAAAGAACTAAAAGTGCCTTTTAGAGTAGAACTGCTGGACATCGAGTAATCGTTAAAGTCCAATCGTTTACACAGAACAACCCTTGAGCGGTAACCTCCCCATTGGTTAAGAATGTTTTTGTTATGTGCCTCGTTTGAAGCTTAAACTAAAGAAAATTACTTTTTTTTTCTACCTACCTCATATTTTTAATATCAATTCGGTTTGTGATGTTGCTTCTACATGAGATACTTCTTGGGTCAAGCGACCGTACAAATATTTTTGGGTCACTAGTTATTGACAAAGCTGACTGAGATTTTACATAAAAATCATAAAATCACTTGGAATATTCAACGTGAATGAATAATTGATTTTGTTTTATAATAACAAATAAATAAAAGCACCAGAAACATGAAACAAGCGAAGCAGTGGAGTTACTTTAACGCTGCAAACTACGCAATACAAAAGATTGAACACGAATTTACTGTATGAATATGAACATACCTATGTACGAATATTACATGGTTTAGCTGAATCATTCCAAACACGTACCAACGCTATCACAATTGATATGAAAACTGTAATAAAATTATTGTAAAAACAAATCGAGCAAGCCAGTGTTATCCAAGAAAACTGTAAAATTAGATTTTACTTTCGACGTGAAGTGAAACGAGATTGAAACCTATTGCACTTCTTTAAATCTACTTTGTAGGTTTATTGCACAAGCATCTATTATTATTGAACAGATTTAAATATTTATATTTTATGTTTTTCTAAGAAGATTTTAGAAGCATGACATCAGAAAATATTTATTCACCATACCAGGAGAGGTCAAAAAATCTAGCAGCATCTAAAAACAAATAACGAATCATGCCAAACTTGTTGATTCCGATAATGTTGTAGTTTTGTAATTGGCTGTAGATGATATCAAGGCCGTTCCATTTAAAGAGATCTAAATATGATGAAATGAAAACTATTATTTACAAAAATACAAGGGCTTAAAAATGAAAATGAATGGAAAAAGCAGCAGAATATTCATGATAACTTTATTAAAACATATTTTAATCATTACGTTATATCTCATTCTCAATCTGAACGAATATAGCAGTTAATTACTTGAGAACGGGATTTCTAGTCTAATAATTATATCACACTTGAAGGAACATCTATCTTTTTTCTAATATAATTATATCGATCATTTTAAATGATCGAAACAGTGCTTACGTAATTATTCCAATTAACAGCTCACCTAGTCACATGGATTACTTGCGTGAATATCAGTCACGCGTATTTAAGTTCACATGGGAAGTACTGAATCAATATGAGATACACTCTGTTTCTTAAAGATATAAGACACGCGAAAAAACTGTGCTTGAATAATGAATGAAATAATTTTTCTGTCCTTTGAATCGTTCACCAAAGGAAATTTCTTTATCGGTGCGAAATTATATTATTATTGTTATTTTTTCTCATTAACACAATTGCCCGTTTTCATGAATATTTCATAAGTAAAACATAGAATCAAATTTCGAAGATCCTTAACTCCGCAAAAGTTTTAGGATACACATTCATTTAAACTTTTTTTATTCGATTTTAAGTTCAGGTCACGTTGATCACGTACTTAACTGTCGTCCCAATAGTTCTAAAACGCTTTTGATAACCACAAGTAAAGAGTTTACTGCGTCCGAGTTTAATTAAAGTGAATTTATATTTTGCCATACCCAAGAGAAAAAATAATGTAATCAGTTTATTAGATATTTGGAATGTCAACTAATTTAGAGAATTACTTTGTACAACCAACGAATACCATCAAATAACTATTTTAACCATTTGCTAAAATATGTTATTTGTGCATTTAATTGTCAATTTAGGGATTTTAAACGAATTTTAGATCCTACGCATTCGAATTAGAAGCTGACATTTTGTCAATAAATTCAATTAGATTTACTTGAGCTGTTGAATAATGTTAAATGTGTTTATGTAAGGGTAAACCGCAAAAGGGTTTTTCATCTCATCTACTTTAGGTATTCTCAGAGTATTCTTCTGATTTGCTATTGATATGAACCTTATTCATGTTCTGAAACGATAACAAATTTATTTGCAATAGCCACAATTTTATTTTTAATTGAATAATAATAAAGTAATGGTTGTTACGATTCTGGCCTGATAGTAAGAATATCACCCGCTAACATCAAAGTTAAGACGACATTTTCTGGGGTAATAAAAACGAATTCTTGCATATCCACATTTGCCAAGTCTTTAAGATCGACAAACTGGTAGTTTATTTTTTTCTGGTCAATGCCAATGAACGGAATGCTGAACAGAAGAATTACAAGGTAACAACCAAAAACAAAACCATACTTGAACCACTCGATTGATAATAAGGAAGAACGTCTGACAACAAAATGTGTTCAGAATGATTTTATTATATTGAATATCATGTTTAACAATTTAACAGGACGAAACTCCATTACTGTTTAAAGTAATAATAGATGCATCTATCAGTACCAACAACTACCTGGATTACAACTCAAAAATCACCATTTACATCTAAGTTAAAGAGGAATCCAAATTGATGATGGCATAATATCCTGTCAAACCGAAAAGCGAAAGTGATGAGTCATCTCAAGATAGGTATAGAATTGATAAGCAAACCCCAATGTACGAGGGGTTGTTTTTATATTCCAGGACTAGGCATGAAAACAAGAAACTAGAACAAAAACAAAAATGTTTCAATAACAACTTTAATCCATTATAAAAATATTCTTCGTTTTGTCCGCAAAATGGCATTCAACAACAGCTATAAGTTTCTCATCGTTCCTATATTTTGTTCCACCTGAGTTTTTTGAGATTTGGAAACAAAAAATAGTCGCAGGGTGGCAGATCTGGACTATAAGGCGGATAGTCGATTTCTACCAAAGCGTATTCAGCAATGGCAGCTTTTGAAACTCTTGACTTATGCACTGGTACATTGTCGTGGAGCAACAGGACACCTTTCGTCAGTTTTCCTCACCTTTTCACTTTGATAGACTCTCTGAGGCGATGCATTTAGCTCGCATAATACTCCCATGTTACCGTGCTAGCCTTATTCATCAACGATTAAAATTCCTTGACTGTCCCAAAAACCGGTTGCCATTATTTTTTCCTGCGGAAGGGATGACTAAACTTCTTGGGAAGGCTGGAACCCTTAATAAGCCTTTGCATCGATTCTTGCTTTGATTTGGGATCAAAATGAAGGACCTGGGTTTCATCTCCAGTGACAAGTCGATTGATAATGGAATCCGGCTCATTTCCACAGAGCGTTAAGGATTGTTTACGTGTCTGTATTCGGACACGCATTTGAAACGGCGAAAGCATTCGCGACACTCATCTCGCACTAACCTTTGTCATTCCAAGGCATTCGTGTAGAATTCTGAAAACCGTGGTTGCTGAAACTCCTAATTGCTAATTGTTGTTTCTTTATTCTTGCATTCTCCAGTACCAAACTTTGCATTAAAATTAAAAACTGCCTAGTCCCCCTCGTAAGCCGCATGCTGATTTCCCCACACATACTCCACTTTTTGAACTGGCTAGTAGGTATAATGAAACTGACCGGTATAAGTCTGGGCGCCTGCAACCTGAAGTCCATCCTTTCCTATTTCTTGACCGCGTATAGCGTTCACCTTACCAAATTACCAAATTCCAATCAGGTCGAAAAGACTTAAGCCTACTATGGTGTGATTTTGACTTAACTTTTGACACCCTCTCAACAAATCCAGCATTCTAAAAGTATTCTAAAAGTATTCTTCAAGTGTACAGTGCAGTGCTGGGTAAGTCTAAAAGACTTTGAGGTGCCCCGGTTCCAACCGTTTTTATCCAAATAGCTTCTTCGTAGTCTGATTAACTCCGCTTTTAGTAGAGTTGTGCTACAAATACCATTTGTTCGACATTGTCACTGTTCTCAGAACGAGCTCTCATTGTTGGGAAGTGCTTCTTGACCGGCCAGATAGGACTGCCCTGCTTGGGACACTCCCCCAAACCCCTTGTTGGCTATCCTCACTCCTTAGGACATCTAATTCGACACACTTGCGCGTTTTTCCCTTTGGCTTGTACTCCGCTTAGTTTGCACTTCGTTTAGCTTGTACTGCCTACTTTAGTATATGGTTTGAGTTTTGGTGCAATAAGCATGTTTATTCCGCTTGAGTGTTTTATTTTGTTGTTCAGTTCTCCTGCTTTGAGTTGCTACAGCTGATCCACCCCTAGATGACCGTTTCTCCACAGCAGGTAGCCGAGAGAAGAAGGAGTAAACCCCTAACCAAATCTGGCGCCTGAGGTATTCCGAAACAAAAACCGTACCGTCTCGAAAGTAACACAGTGCTACTAGTCCAGGCATTTGATAGAGAATAAAAGAAAGTTTTGGTGGAGTTTTGACTTTTGTTAATATAAGGTATTTTAGGTCGCTGAACACGAATCAGAGGTTTTGCAACAAGAATTTTCTTGAAAAATATTTTTTTTCCAAAAAATTGTATAAAAACAGACTTTTTTGGATTTATCAAAATAACTTCGAAACTGTGCATTTTACTTGAACGTCGATCCTATATGAAACTAAAGAGGATGAAATTTCTTACATCTTATGTATTTGAGGGTTTTTCTCTAATTAATAGTTTATCCGCGAAAGCGCCGCGAAAATGGGTGTCAAAAGCCAGAACTCCCAATAACGGGAATTACGGCACTGCATGTAGTTAACACGAAAACTACTTATTTTACGCAAATGTTGATCATGTATTATATTAAAGGTGATGTAACTGACTATATTTTATGTATCTGAGATGAACGATTTTGCTGCTAGCGCATCCCTATCTCCTCTCCGCCACTATTTTTCATTGCCAAGTGAAATATCGCTCATCCCTATTCCTTAGTTGCTTTCGGACTCTTTCACTGTTTACTCGTTTGTGTCTCAATATTTAGTGAGTCTCCAAGGTGAGTTTGACGCAATGTCGGTGTGTTTTCTTTGTGACTCTTCTTTAGAAGATGGAACTACCGTGTCAAATGTTGAAAGTCGAGATTTGTATCGTTTATCGAGGCCAGTACAAAAAGAAAGGATGGAAAGGGACTTTTCCTAAAGGGAAAACATCAGTAGATGTGCTTGAAAAGTGTAGAAGAGCATATGTTAATGAACGGATGATCACTGTTTATGTAAAGAGGATTGAGGACCAAGGTTCTTCCACTTTTCAAGATCATCAATCTTTGAGTTTAATTTTCTGACTCATTGTTCAAGTGAGATTTCCATCAAGTGAGCGCTATACTGTGTACAGTACAGCGAGCCAGTGAATGATTTGATCGCAGCAAATGCTCAGTACCACAGCAAATGTTTCAAAGGTCTTTATGGAGAGCCAAAGGTTCAAGAATAGAAGAAACGCGGTCCATTTGCTAAGGACGTCAACAGAGCAATGCAATGGAAGAGCTAGTGAAGCAGATTACAGGAAGTTATCAAGTTGAAATCGCCTCATTGAGAAGTATGGACAATATGTACTGCTCACGAGCATTCAGAAAAAAGTCCTGTTGTGTGTTTCAAGAATGTAGGAGAGAAAATATTGATTGACGCATGATATCAGCAAACATGTAAATCTGAACAAGAAGAGAAGCTTCGATTGGTTGAAGCAGCAGCGAAAATTATTTGCGAAGGTATCAGATCACAAGTATGTGAGACCCAAGAGTATCCTCCACCAGACCGTTTTCTGGAAGAGAATGAAGCTGTAATTCCTAAAACTCAAGTATTTTGTGCAAACTCTGATTTTAAAGAGAAAACGTGGGAAAACTCAAAAGTGGAAAAATAAATGCAACGTTCTTTCTCACAGTATCATCAATACACTTGTGAATAACCTGAACGTTGCTGACGTTTGAAAAGTCTTTACAGACTCAAATGCTGCTGCTGGGGAACGTTTTTTAGTTCCACTATATGGCTACAATGGAACAAATGTGCCTACGCTCAACCACTTAAGGTACATTTACTACAAGAAGGCAGCCTTCAAGTACGGCTCCAACATAGCTGCTTTACCACCATCTGTAGCTGCAGCACGGTAGCACTCTGTAAGAGTTTACCATCAGGTCTAGCAATGGTTGGGGGTAGAAAAAAATGCTGAAAAGTGGGGATGGAGAAGAACAAATATTGACCTTGATTCTTCTGCCCCCTGTTGCCTCTGCATTATTAAAGCTCGTATCCTGCAAGTGTGCGAAGAAGTGTCAGCGCAATTGTAGGTGTAGGAAGGCAGAGGGCTTTGATGCTCCAGCATGTGCCTCAACTACGAGGGAGGCTGCACCAATAACGCAGTGGTGGGTGAAGACGAAGATGACAAATTGAACGTCGAAACCGAGCTGGAAATGGATTGCCCACCCACCAATGGACCCAATGGAAGATGAATATGCCATGCCAAAAAGTATGAAATATCTACCATTAAGAAAAAATATATTCTACAATATCTGAAGTAATAAGAACACCCATTAATTCTATACATCAGTTTTTTTTGTTGCAGTTGATCTCAGATACATGAAATATAGTCAATTACATCACCTTTAATGTAATACATGATCAACATTTGCGTAAAATAGATAGTTTTCGTGTTAAATCTACGTACAGCGCAGTAATTCCCCTTTATTAAGAGTTTTGGCTTTTGACTCCCACTTTCGCGGCGCCCTCGCGTATAAACTATTAATCGGAGAAAAAATTTCAAATATTTCCCGAAAAAATGTTTGTTGGCACCAAAAATCGAAACTCCACTAAAACTTCCTTTTATTTGCTCTTTTTGAGCACCTAATGACTGGACTATACACTACACAAAGTATCGTTCTAAACTACATAAAAGAGTAAAAAGAAGAGAATGTATTTATGAAAAAAATACAACATAAGAGTGGTACCACATTCTATGAATCTGAAGAAATTAGCTATCATTGGTTGTTACAAAAGCTTAATTTAGCTGTTAAGCCAGAAGTAAAATTGAATATAAGAGATTATCCATGTCTTCTTGAATATAATGTATTTATTTAATTTGGAATATTTGCCGAGCTGTACTGGGTAATTCTCGTATTTCATTTTCCTTGAAGATTCTGCTTCCTTGAGACCAAATTAAGTTTTACTATGTAAGTGTTGTAAAACTGGAATATTACCCATAATATTGCATAATGAAGCGAGAAAGGTCAATCTCAATTTTGTTGAAACAAATTATACGTAAGTTTAGCAACTACGTTCTCTTATTCGTAACATACGTAAAATGAATCATTTAATGAAGATGTGGATTTATGGGATCTGAGATTTTAATTTTTTTTTTCAGCAATTGTTAAAAGTGTAAGCTTCAGGTTAAAAAATTAACGTACAGGTTACATGGAGAATCTACAGGTCTATATTTTTACTCCTGTGAACAGAAAATTAAGACTTCGAAAAAAAGAACTTATC
>VTPC01001054.1:0-63891 GCA_011009095.1 Ignelater luminosus
TCCGGCTAGCTAATTGTGTTCTATAAGTAATTCTCTATCTGCTGATACCAAAAACTTGCTCTGAAAGCGGCGTTTTCCTAGTGGTAGCTATATCGAACAGTTACCCAAATTTCTCAAAACTTTTAAGATTTTGATAATCATTGTTGACATTTGCCGAATTTGCGCTTTTAAAGAATTCCGAATGTCAACTTGGGACAATTAAAAAGAGTAAATGTATCTGTCTGCGATCGCGGGTCATCAAGCGGTTTCACCAGAGAGCAGCGGTCGACCGTTGTGACATCTACTATAGAAACGAGGAAACTTTCCCAGCTTGCAGGTTTGTTTACGAGCTAGTCTTCCGCTTATTGTAAGAATTCTACAAACCGTTATGTTCTGCCATCTATTAAGGGAAATCTAATTATACCAATTATTCATTTCAGAAATCTGCATAGCAATGTTTGTTTTCGTTTCGATGCTCGTTATTCCTGCTACCTTCTTTCGTTTATGTGATCCTAATGACAGATTTAAGATTTGGTTGGAAATTATGGCAGCTCTGGAATGCTAGCACCTCATATTGCGAATTTATCAAAAACAATTATGCCATCTGAAAGGTCACAAAATGGTCATAAAAGGTCAATTTGCCCTGTTAATTGGTCAACGATAGGGAATTTTTTATTAATTATTAAAGTTTTTCAAGGTCATTGAAAAATGTTAGCACCTCATTTTGATTCAAGTAGAAAATAAAAGACCACATTCGGTCGGAAATGAAATGCCGATAATTGGTCAGGCCATTATCATTGAAATAATAATTAATAAAGTTTTAATAATGATAGCGCGCACGCGTAGGGCCTTATGTACACGAACAGGGTAGCATGCGTATTAGTTGAGGAGGTTGAGGTTGAAGACTGCCGACGTCGACATTTTAATGAGTGCATCTTACCTTATAGATTTTGAGTAATTATTTTTTAAAATTACTTTTTTTACACAGGCTTCCATGGAAGTCCTCAACCTCAACCTCCTCAACTAATATGCATGCTACCTTGATTGTGCACAGAAGGTCCCTACGCTTGCGCGCTATCATTATTAACACTTTATTAATTATTATTTCAATGATAATGGCCTGACCAATTGTTTATTTTAGCTGACCAATTATCAGTATTTTATTTTCGATCGAATGTGGTCTTTTATTTTCTACTTTAATCAAAATGAGGTGCTAACATTTTTCAATGACCTTGAAAAACTTTAATAATTAATAAAAAATTCCCTATCTTTGACCAATTAATAGGACAAATTGACCTTTTATTACCATTTTGTGACCTTTCAGATGGCATAATTGTTTTTGATAAATTCGCAATATGAGGTGCTAGCATCCCAGAGCTAATTGAGGCACTTAGATTTATTTATAGGTATGGACACATTAAAAAAGTATTCACAGGTTCAGGGCAATTTGGTAGCAAATTTTGTCGTCTTGATAATATACATCTTATTAAGATGAAATAAATCAATATCATTTTATTTACATTTTGATCAAGACTTTTTCTAAAGAAGAGGCAAATACCGTTTTATTTATATATTTGTCTATTTATTTATTGCAAGAACATAACTAATATAACGGACGAATCTAAGTGGGGAATACAAATCTTTGAAAGGGCCTTTTTTAATTTATATTGTTTGTGAGATTTTATTTATTTATAAGCTATACCATTTTCTAATATTGTTTTCAAGCTACTCCTTTTGTATTTCATGGAAACGTAGATATTTGTCAAAATTACATTTTTATGAAATACGGACGGGATTATTTTAAAATATGTCGGTAGATTGTACCATGTTATAGAACAAACTACAAAAAATAACAATACTATAAATGCTAAACACTCAGTTCACTATTTTTGACAGTAAAAGTAATGTGAGATAATGAAGAGAAAGGAAATCAGCAGTAAAGTTATCCTTTTTCTGAACAATCCTGTTATGCAACCAATATTTAATAAAATAATCTACATTCCTAATTAGAAAGTGAACTTTAGTGCTTTCATATACAGAAATAATTATAAAATTAATTCTGAAGAAAAGGCTCCAAGATTTTAAATCTCTTTGCAGTCTTTTTCTCATAATGTATTCTCCATATATATTGAATATCTGCTGACCATCTATTTTATACTAAACTTGATCCGAGCTCACTGTTTGATTTTCAACACAAGGCCAGAGAAGATCACATACACATATTATGTCCATACAGGGCCGGATCTATCTTTACGCAGTTGCGTGGGGCCCATCAGCCCCCTTATATAGGGGGGGGGCAAGGAAGTTCCACAAAATAATTATATAGGGGGAGGTCCCCCAAGGACCCACTAACTGTAGGTTGTGTAGAGCCTACAAAGAGGTTAATATAGCACCGAGTCCATACTGGTAAAAAATATTTGTCACTTCCATCACTGTCTAGGCGGTTGAATTTGAAAGATTCTGAAAAATCCAATTTTATTAGAAAATGATGCATTCTATGGTAAAAATGCAAGAGCCATGTTTTTTGCCAAATCAGTTGTTAATTGCAAAACTAGAGGAAATTTTTAATTTCTCAGTGGTGTAACAATTTTCTTTAGGGTAATGGGCTAGCCCCTTTCTATTTTTCCCATGTCTGATAAAGATATCAAATATTATACACATTAGGGTAGCAGGCTTGTAGAGAATTGCATCTTGATATCCCACCTTGTTCTTGAAATATTGAAAAAACAAGAAATTTTAAATATTTACAATATAGGTAAGTTAGGTTAAATCGCTTCGATTTTGTCTCAGGAATCTGCTGTCAACGTTTGTCGGCTGTTTTTAGGAACACCCTGTATAATTTATTCTACACAATACAAAAGACGAATTATACTGACTTTATTTATATGTATGAAGATATGTAGAAAATATTACACAAGCGATAAATAATTTCTATACATGCAAATAACATTTTTTCTTTATTGAATCTTAAAGTGTAAATATGATGGTATACGAACGCTGTTTTCAATTTTCCCATTGGTTTAAAATGTCTACTAATAAGTTAGTACGATGATTAAGCTTTTTTGTATCACAGAGAATTATGAGTCTTGAAAATGAAATTAACATTCTTCCGATTTATCAATGTTTCTGTGTTATAATTTTTACAAAAATGCAGAACTGTTAGTCGGTACTATTATTGTCTAAAATGACAATAAACAATGATTTTTAAACAAGTTTAATTTATTACAAATGTAGCCGATTTTATTCTTATTATGGTTTATTATGTTGTTGAAGTCATTTACTAGTACCTGTAAGTGTACTATAATCGGTATAAAATGGTATTTACCTACATTAAATTAGAGTCTTATGACTTGACCAAACTTAGTTCCTTTTGTTGATCAAAATATTATTTTAGCCACTGTAATAGTAAAATATTAAATTGCATCTCAAAGTTTGCCAGAGAGTGGAAGATTTAATTTGTATTAAAAAAGGTAACAAACAGTAAACTTTGACTGTGACTAAAATACCATTTTAATGTTTTTATGTATTCATCTGCATTTAAGTCATGTACAGATAAAGTTATTTAAGATATAAATCAACTAAATTTAACATAAATTTATATTTTCAATCTACTTTTTTCACTTACAATATAATAATACAATACACACAATTACACAATCATAAGTTACTTATTAAATACGTAGTTATTAACATTTACATCTAATAAATATATACAAAAGTTTAATTAATGAATACTTCTACATACATACATGCAACAAAATTACATACAAAAGCACGGAAGCCCATTATCATCTATGGTTTCTTCTTCTATTATGATTATGATCGATTCCAAATATGTACGAAAAATCTTCCGACGGAACTTCTCGATAGATAGCTTGGGAATTTTGTGTGTGCGGAAGTAAGAGTTCTTCCAATAAATGCCTACCATTTCCAGACCTTCCGGAAAATCTTAAAACTATTGGTTTTTGCGGACTAGATTCACTCCATGACGATGGTAATGACCATAAACTGGTATGTTTATCACGATTTCTACGGTTATACACGCGATCATTTATAATAGAGCCATATCCGTTGTTTAATTGAACTTGATCATGGTTCGCATGTGTTTTATGAGCTGCTTGCTTGAGAGTAGATTCAAGGTTACCGGGAAAAGTAACTTCGGGCGCTGAATCGTGATTTTTAAATACGAATCGTTCGCTACCTTTTAAATCTGCGCCCCTCGAATGAAGGTATTCGTTGAACAATGCGCTAAATTGTTCAGATGTTTGTGTTTTCGAAGGATTATTGGCGTATGGAAAAGTCGAATGTTCTACATTACTTGAAGGTAATATTCCGTGTTGGAACTGACTGGCATACGTATTTGAATTTACGTGAGGTAAGAATTGATTATGAGTAGTTTTTTCTGGAAATTTAACATAATCTGTACGGGTAATTAAAGTTTCTTCTCCAGTAGTTGGAAAACGGATGAAGTCTGAAGAATGGTGTTGTTGCAGATTTCCCGAAACCGTTAAATCTCCGGGATCAACGACAGCTTCCATTGCAACTGGAACCTTAAGTTGATCATCTTGATCGTTTTTTAAGTTAACTTCTACTACGTGCCGTTTATTACTTAGATTAAAAGACGTGTTTACGGTTAAAGTCGAATTTGACGGAAGGGTCGTTAAACTATGGTTTGAAATTATTATACTATGATCGCCTGATGTGATCACGGGAGTGTCTTCAGCATTGTTTGTACCGTTTTGTACGTGTTTTGTATTACTTAACGACGGTTTCAAAAAGAATAGGGCGTGCTGATCGCTAATTGTTGTATCTGTTTCAAAAATATCTAATGTTGTTGTTGTTGTTGTTGCTGCTGTTGTATCTGTTTGACTAGTCGATATCGTTGTATCATCGTCACTGTTTTGTACTATTGTAGATGTGATGGTGGTGGTATCAGAAAGGGTAGTGGTTTCAATATTATTTAGAGTGGTTTCTTCAACTTGCTCGGCTATTGGAAATGCGGCTTCGGTTTTTCGTTTTGAATTTAAATTTGTGCTGGAAGGCTGGTGGTGATCAATTTCTGGCGTTTTTCTGAAAAAGAAAAATAAAACTATTACAAAATCATTATATTCTGTAACTGCTTAATGGAGTCTTAAAAGATTAACGTGCCTTCATATTTTCTAAAAGATGGTTTTGTATTGTTTACAAAATCCTGAATTTGCTTAAAAATAGAATAAATAATACGAGGATGAACCAATAATAAAAATGTTTGCTATAACACAGAGCAGATTATGATGTTAGTACTGCTATTATTTTCTAGTAATTACAAACAAGAAAAGTTCTGAATGGTAATGTAATGATGATTGGTTAAGATAAGAACTACTGAAGAGATCATGAATGAAAATCATTTTGATGTACAAAAATAGATTGCGCAACAAACATTTACAACATTTACATTAGTACATGAAATCAGTACCTTTATACCTAGCCTTCTATCGGCTTTGGGCGGAATAAACCTTTTAGGTGCCTTCTTCAAAAACTAGAAATACAAAAAAAATCTCATAAAGAGGATGAAATATGAGAATTGTTATTTTTGATACAAAAGTTTACTTATGCGAAAACATTATTAACATAACCAAATCTTATAAATTCGAAAAATATTTTTTAATTTGCAACCCAAAGCAGTTACTGAAAATTATTACATAACTGTATTAGATTTATGTGACGTAGTAGGTCCTAGTGCTTGATTGTCTTATTATCAGAGTTCGAACGTTTCTGCCCAGCCCTGATTTAATTATGCTTTCCACTCAATGGTTGGCGATATAATGCAAATCTCGTTAATTTAATCTTTGTATCTCTACAGATCTACTGAAATCTTTTTGGCATAATCTGATTAATATTTTCGACTTTCTGGAACTCTACCTGCAAAGATTTCTATATATCAGGACCTAAAAATCCAGAAAACTTCAATTTCTTTGCTTTGAAATAACCATTGTTTAAGCCGACCGTGATCTTCCCAAAATATAATGTTTAAGGGTAGTTATGTACCTTCTAACCAATAGATTAGGAAGCTGGAAAGGAGACTTCATTAAATCTAGCACCCAAGAAATCTACAAAGGCTTTAGATCCAGATAGTTCAAGTTAGAACCCACTGGTCACTGTGCCTAAACAGTTGTAGAAGACTACTTACAAAGAAAATCTCTATAGCCTACAGCAAAAGTACTCTCTAAATTAACCATACCGTATGCTTACAGCAGATCACTTAAAATCAATATTAAGGGCTGTCCACTGAGTTATCAATATAAAACGCAAAAAATAAGACAAACAGCTTGGTTGCGACACGGTTTAACCGAATTTGACCTTTGGGTCCGGAATTTTCGAATTTTAAGTTAATTAAGTCGCTTTTGCCAATCTCTACATCAATTCGAGTTATAATAATTATAATAATAACATTTAAGAAATTGAAGAACTTCTACAACAACCAGGACAAAAATTCACTATTTGAAGAAATGTGGGACAGTATTCAGATTGGTTTTAGTCTCCAAATATCTTGAACTGAGTTTTTGAAGCAACAAAGCTCCCAAAAAGGCTACAACATCCCCAGGAATTTCCATTCTAGCAGTTCAAAGTCCGAGTTAATTTTTTTTATCGCGTTAGTTTTGTCACGTTTTCTAGTTAGATGGGGAAAGGTAGATTTTCATGGATAAACTTTCCAAAAAATATTTGAAAGCCTCTCGATACACTTTAAAAACCTAAATTCTCCCCTGGCATAAATATATGACAAACATTTTGTTCTGTTTTACTAATTGTAATTAATCAGCGTATGTTTCTTCAACCACTAGTAGCGACTTCAGTAAAATGAAGCGTTATGCAAGAAAGATTAAAAGAAAAATGACAAAATCAAATCTCGACAAAATCTTGTAATCTTTCCCGCAGGATGAACTGAGATAATAAAGTTAGTCAAAATACCTATTGTGGTATTCACCTACAACACTAAAGAAAAACAGAAAATCATGGCAAGGATCTCAGAGGGGTTGCTGTTAAGCCAAGCCGCTCGGTTAAAGCGAGATGTGCATCGCTTAAAAGTGCGAGATTCGAGATTTTAAATTATTTCCAAAAATGTCTGCAAGGCAAGAGAGGAGCCGAAATTGGAAGCGACCACAATCTGGTGTTGCTCACTAGGATTGTACCCCTAGCAAATACAGCTACACAGAGGAAGAATACGAAACCAAAGAAAAGAAAATATAAGTATAAGTTGAAAACCGAAGAAATCAGGGAAGTTGAAAGGAGGAAGGAGAACTAGAAAAAGCCTAGCTGAATTTTAAGACTGTGGTACTCTCGGCTGCAGCAGAGACCTGCGAAAGTGTTCTAATAAGTGGTAAAAGGAGGAAGATTGCTCGATTACTCGATGGTAAAGTGATGAAGTGAAAACGGAGGTGCTGCACAAGAAAGAAAAATGGAAAGAGTATTTACAAAGTAAGACTCGAGATGCATATGACAGGTATAGAGAGAAGAGAGTTAAGGTGATGCAAAATGTAAAAGCTGCTAAGCAGGAGGCGTGAAAGGAGTTTGGCAGAATTTTAGAGCAAACCAAAAGTATCTCTATGAGGTCATGAAGATATGCGGAAAGAAACTGGAGTTTATTGTGCATTAAAATTTATTAAAGATAAGAAAGGAAATGTTCTATCGAAGAAAAGTCGAATAGTGGAAATATGGAAAGAACTTTTCAGTAAGTTGCTGAAGAGAAACGATACCGATGACTCATTATCCCATCTAAGAGGTGATTCACATCAATCAAGGGAAGCCACACCAACTGCTTTCGAGTTGTAGCAAGCATTAACTAAAGTCACTAGGTAAGGCAGCTGGCCTGGACGATGTTGAGAAGTTGAGATGCATGGGTGATACTGGAGAGAAGTTGCTTCATCGAGTTTTGTGTTGGCTTGGGAAAAGTGCACCACCCCAAAAGACTGGGAACTGTCTGTTATAGTTCCGCTTTGTGAAAAGGGAAATAATAGAGAGTGCAGCAACCACAGAGGTATCTCGTTGCTAAGTGTGCCTGGTAAACTGTATGGTAGAATACTTGAGAAGTACAGTAGAACATAAGTTAGAATAACCACAGTGTGGTTTCCGGCCAAATCGCGGAAGCAGGATGCTATCTTCGTAGTCCGACAAATAGTAGAGAAAACTATTGAATGTGAGAAAGAAGTCCACGTGCGTTTTATTGGCATACAGAAAGTCTTCGAACTGGGTGCCATGGCGAACCATGTGGGAAGCTTTACAAAGCTACCATGCCCCAGCAGATCTAATTAGAAGAATTAAGTTTCTATAAATTATGCAGGAATGAGATAAAAACTTGTCATTCTTCATCTTCATAGTTCACCACTAATGGAGGTGTGAGACAAGGGAGCATTCCGAGCCCGCTTCTCTTTGCGGTAGTGATGGACTATGGCCTTAAAAAAGTGTATTCGGCCGAAACTGCAATAATAGTTTTTAAAGAACACAGATCGTTTAATACATCCCGAACACATTCTTTCCTTAATTATTATTACTCTTTAACCCCGGACGAAGGCCGCCAATTAGAGAGGTCAGTGCAGCCTACTTAAATTACATTAATATTTCTTTCTTTTTTGTATTTAATCATCATTATGTTATCTTAAATGATGTTAATGGATTTTGCTCGAATTTGACACAGAACTAAAAATAAATAAAAAAAAAGTTGTTTAAGAGCACCTTAACAGAAAAATTTGTTGGGAAAAGTAGCGTAATAATATTGTCTCGAAAATTCTAAACGAAACATAAGAATGCAATTAGACAACATTAAGGCGATTGTACAGTTGTAGATATTTAGAAAATGACAAATGATTGCGACAGTTTCTGTAATACATATATCCTAGAGTTACTTTTACTTTAACAGCTTAATACATTACTTGTCAGAAGAAAAAACCATACGATCAATGATATTATTTAAGCCGGCTGTTAAAACACGCCATTTCTAGATTACAGCTCGTTTTTGTAGAGAAAATACAGCTATTCCAAAAATATATAATAATTTTCTTTATACAAAGTAGTGCAAGAATAAACGTTACTTTCTCAGAAATTTAAAGGTAATTTCTCCTACAGGTTGTTTTTTACAGTGATGTCATCTCAGACGTTATTGACATTCTTTTTCGCATCGAGGACATGTGCACCTCACGGTCTCATTAGTAAAGCAAAATTTTGGAAAGAGGCCAGACAATATTTTTATATTATACGATAAAATCATAACATTAAGCATACAAAGCAAATTGGAATAATTAATTTAACTAAGTAATTTATGTCTTCCTGAAATCCTTAATATAGTACTTGAAGGAAGTGCAATTGTAATAAACAGCTGTTTCGCAACTTTCTTGGAAACTAGCTCGACTTTACGATCTTTGAATGGAATAAACCTAGACGTCTTTCTATTAATCGTATTATACATTGCAAGACAAAATTAATTTTATTAAGAAGTCATCTTGAGTCTTAAAAACACGACAGAATTCTGAAATCTTCATGGTCGTTCATTTGCTTTGTTTCTTGGAAAGTTTGTAAACCTCACTTGTTTACTTATTAATAAAGCAAGTAGGTGATTTTGACCTCACCTATTATAAAGAATTGTCTTTCAGTAAAATTTAAAAATAAATATTTCAGAAAAACAATTCTTATAATTCATTTTTGAGCAGTATGTAAAAAATACGAAAAAAAATTTTTTTACAATTACTATAATTAGGAGTGAGCAAGTTTGACTGAAATAAAATACAAAACACTCAAAGAATTCCGGATATGAAGATGAAGATACATAAACTCTTCATTAGACCACTAATTTTTGTTACCGTGGTTTTAAGAAGACCTGTCAGAATTTTTTCAATGGTATGATTCAAGAAGTTATGTGTAAGTCATGTAGATAACTTCACTCTTTTGTATTCCCAACAATGCCAAAGAAGGAAGATCACTATACAGCAAACAACAAAATGTTATTCCGGCTGTCCAGTGACTCTGACCTAAACTCCAGCGAACACGTTTTGGAAAGTTCATATGGAACACAGCCTGAAAACATTCATAATCAAGGAGACACCCGTGAGTTCTTGCATTCTGTGTAAACAGTCTAGATTGTTAGGCCTTTTTCGAGAAGTTTAAATTTATTTCCTGACAAAACAAGTCCTTTTAGGCAACATTTTTACTTTAATATTTTGCCAACATCAAAATATTCAATATTTTACGAACTCGTCTAGTAAGGCGTTAATAAAGCGAGTATTAACTCGTCACGAGATTGGGCCGTAAATCGTTAGAAATTTCGATAAAGAAGAAATTCAAAAATCTCAAGGCTCATTTGAAAAGGAATTTTTTGAAAATAAGAACAACAGCCGATGGGCAAGCAAAGGGCCCGTCTGGTTGCTTGTGAACTCATCTAATATGGCTTACGTTAGCAAAACGTGTTTCAACTCGTTACGAAACTGGGCCATATATTGTAAGTAGACAAGTAGAAAAATGAGTATCTGAAAATATTCATTAAGTTTTTTGAGTACGAGTAATGAGTACCTACAAGAACTCATAAGTACTTTGAGATCGAGTACTTACTCAGAAAAAAATCTCAGAAAATGCCTGGTAAGAAATAGTCAATAATTTCAAAGTTCATTCAAAGAGAAATTGTTGAATAAGAACAGCAGCCGGTGGGCAACCAAAGAGAGTGTTTAGTTGCCAGTCGGACGTTTTTGCGAACTCGGCTAGTAAGGCTTACGTTATCAAAGCATATTTCAAAATGCGTGGTAAGGAAAAACATCAACAATCTAGATGTTCATCTAAAAAAAGGAGATTGTTGGAAAATAAGACCGTGGGCAAGAAAATGGTTGACAGTCAGACGCTCTTACAAATTTTATTGCTCGTTTTAGGGCGTTTAAAGAACTGTTTTGTGGTAAAATCAATGCAATATCGGTTATCATTCCATCTCTAGTAGCTTCTGATAAGAAAGTACAAAAGAAGGGATGCGCAATAGCACGAGCGACGATATCTCGTCTTAGTCTGATGATCAAATCAAAATGAAAATTGAATTTTTCAGTTTTTTCCAGATATTATCTGGAAAACCAGATCAGATATTTAAATTCTGACTTTACTATAGCATTATCAATGAATTGCGTAACTTTTTTCTAGTTTAACCGAAGCTGTAACTCTTCAAACAAGCGAAAGCGAAAGGGGAAGTTAGAACTTGTAACCTTGTAAAAATAAGATCGAGAAAAACGAAGAAAATGAATTTAGCTTTTGCATTTGGAACTGTTTTCGTTCTTAATTTGCTACACTTTTTTGACTAAACATTGTAAGAAATTTATATATGCTTGCAGGTATATGAAAGTTTTGACGAGCTTTCCAAATCGAGTCTACTTTTATAAATATTGAATATAAAGGGAAACTAAAATTAATTAAAGAAAGTTTATTATAGTGTACTCACTTTTGCGTATGCGAATTTGTATTCTTCACTGAAGATTGCAAACCATCATCCAAACCAAAATTACCGTTGGTAGGTGCAACCACGATAGCAATATCCAGATTGTCACCAGGACGATCTCGAAATTGTTCGTCAGATGCACCACCATCCAAGGGAATGTTCAATTGAAATGGTCCAGCAGTTGGCATATCCTCTTGCGAATCGTCTTCCATATCATCATCATAATTACCAAACTGTGCATTCAGCTTCTCTAACAGAAATTTCGAATGCGCTTCCTCGTCCAGCTTAATAATCTTTATGCATCTACCCATCGAATCCGGACGATAATCTTCCGCACAAGCCGGAAGGGATTCCGGTGTAAACGTCGGCGCTATAAAAACAGATTTTGGTGTAATGCGTCGTCTAGTAAACGATTCAGGATCATAATGTTTATTCTGATTTTGATCGTCCACTAATAACCAAGCTTGCCACGCTAGTTCTGTAGAGCGTTCGTTTAAAGGTCTCGATGGAAAGCAAAATACCGAATAAAACAAAAAGGGCAACAATAATGAGGCTACACGAAGAATTTCCATTGTCAGTAGCATACCCATTTCAAGTATTTTGTTTTAGAGGCGTGGTAATTCGAGTCATTTTCTTAATGTGTTTTCGAAAACGAGCACTTTCACTTCTTGTTAATTGAACTATATTATTAAATGCACCACACGGTTAAACTAGCTGCTACATGTTTTGTTTTTTATGCTCTCGCACTAATCACAAGGTATTTCACTTTTATTAACATTCTTATAACTAGACACACCGAAATATAATTACGTGATGCGTTGGCGTTTCTCTTCCAGCGTCCTTTTCCTTCTTCCAATCTCATACAACTGACCGGCAAGTAGTAAATCTGCAAAATATAAATACACCCATATAAAAATAACAATTTAACTTTTCCCTTCAATTTTGCAAGCGTAAGTTTCCAGTTGGCACGGTTCCAGGGTATATACAGTTTTTTGTTTTAATATGGCTTTCGTCTACCGCAAAACATCCTTCTTTCTGCACCTCGATAAATTTTAATTAATTTTGTCTTTATTTATGCCGATGTGTTTATAAAACTTATCAGCTAGATAGTCACAACCAGACTGCGTGTAGTCTGCTAATACGAAATGCGTCCTTTTCTTTTTTGTACCATCTGCATTACTAATTTGCCACTCTATAATCACGATAGGAACACGATAAAAATATTATTTCGAAGTTTATAAACTTATTGTAAATCATTAAGCGTTCAATCAATACCAAATTAATTAATAGAAGATTGTTATCTTAATAATGAAGATAAGAAAATAAACTGACCCTATTATTGCTTAATGTTTTAATATGTTTTTAATAAATCTGTTTAAAACGTTAAACAGTTCTTTGAAATCCTTGAAAATTACCTGAAAATTGTTTAAAATCGGAGGAAATTTACTATTAACTTCGTAATTATAGTCTAAACAAAGCACGTGCCCAATTGTTTATATACAATACACTGATTGTTAATATTTAATTTAATGTTAAAAGCAAAACATTTACAAGAAAAATATTATTGATGTTATATAGGAAAAATAAGATTTTAATAATAAATTAATTTTCAAAAATTTAGTTACATACAAAACAAAAACAAGTTTGTTTAGAAAAAACTTCCGATGCACGTCATAACCACCAACAAACTCAAAACAAAAGTTGAAGATTTAAAATATTAATATCTGGATTAATTGAAATGTTGAAATTCAAATCTGTTCGGTTTGATCTGATGTAAGCAAATTAAAGTATTGCCACAGATTAAATAAGGGTCAGATGTTTCACTTCGACAGATTTGTAGATTCTATTGCTCTCTTTTTCCAAGCAACTCCCAGAGCTTGCGATTTTGATATGTACTCCATGTACTGCGCAAGCAGCACAGCTTGGTATGCACTTTTCATAAAACACGCGTAAAAGAGTAGGCGTGGTAAACTCTCAGAGCTGCAAATGTAAATGTGCACAGACAAAAAATGAAAATATTGGTGATATATATGGAGTGAAATTACTTCATTAAAATCGCCGTCGGCCCATACTGATCATCTGGCCGTACTCCTATGATTACCAATTTTGCTACGTTATACTATCAAATTCAATTTTCAGGTACAAAAAGTGCTTTATCCTTACCTTCTCTTTATGGTGATTAGTGTTTGGTATTGATAGGACACCAAATAACGAATTCACAAGAGATTTGAAAATTTCCTATCTCCGAAGTTCACCCGGCCATTTTAACCGAATTTGGAAGCGAAATGCACAAGGTTTGGGAAAACTACATGTCAAATCTCAGCATTAATCCCCCCCGCTAGGTTTCGAGGTTTTTTTTTGGAAAGATTCGGAATCTGCTTACAGAATCACGTAAGGCCATTAAAGTACATTTACAGCGGAAGATTCGTCTTTCTAATTCAATCACATTTGCACAGTTTTCAGTTTTTTGCATTTTCGACCTGGAAGATGATCTCGTAGGAAAAAAGTATATATAATCTTTTTTCCCATCCCAAGGTCCTTACAAGGCTAGCATCTACATTTTCCTAGGATCTCGGAGAACTATTCCAGAAAGGTCCTAAAGAAGACTAATTACATCTCTTTACTTCATTTCACCCCAAAGACAAGCGCACACCACTGGCATCTACCTAAGTCTCTTACCCCGATGATGCTGTTTAGTATAAAAAAAGACCAGTCCGATCGGACCATAATTAACCTAGTTATAAATTTTTTTGGTGGGCATTGCGAAAGATCATGGAGAAAAGTGCGAAGTTAACCAAATCGAATCGGGTTTTTCCAGCAGGTAGAGAATACAAATCTCGAATATCATGTCGAACAGACTATTCGGACGGTTTTGGTGGGGAGCGCAAGATTCACAAAACGCCTGAACGGCTTTTGGAGGAAATTCGGGGTTTCTTGTTTTACTATTGACAATCCGTTTCTAGCTGAACCGTAGGAAGTGGAGAATCAGTTCAAGCGGCATTGGACATAGCTAGAGAGAGGGGGAGAGACACACAGAGAGAGAGAGAGAGATAGAGAGAGAGAGAGCGATAGTGTGCTCCTCTAAGACGTTGAATGATCACCAGAAACGATATCGTCAGATAAAAAAAGAAGCATTATCAATTATATACATAACTTAACTTAATCCTTAAAGGTGTAGGCTGGGTGGGAGTTGAGTTACGTTGATTTCTTCCACCCTTCTCTCCAATTCTTCCTATTCTGCGATAATCTCTGTATATCTTCCCATCTTGCTCTTCTCTTCTCAGCTGCCTCTCTCCATGTTCGTCGTGGTCTTCGTCTCTTACATTTGCCAATTTCTCTCGCCTCGTACACTCTCTTCACTAGTCTGTCTCGTTCCATTCTCCGCACATGCCCCATCCATCTTAGCTGCGCCTATTGTATAGTCTCTTCTACTGGAGCTATGTTTAATTGCTCTCTGTACTCCACATTACTTATTCCATCTCTTCTTGTCTTGAACAGTCTTCCTGTTTTTGCAATTCTTTCATTAATTTCATCTTCCATGGTTCCTTTCTCATTAAATATTGTTCCTAAATATGTAAATTTCTCAACTTGTTCAATGACCTTTTCTTGTTCAAAGATAACAATTTATTGAAGCTTCAAGAAACAAATTTTCTCAAAGAAATATATATAATTATGTACCACAGTCTTCAGAAATATGTACTAAATATGTACCTCTAGTTAGCAATCGGTACAGGCAGAGACGGTCAATACTATGGTTTGCAGGTTTGCGCAACCCCAGAATCGTGCTACAAACATATGTTATCGGCATAATACTTGAGCTTCCATTCACAAGCTGAATAGCATAAGACTTGGTTTGCAGATTGTGTGCAAACCGAATAATCACAGTGAGCGTCTGAGCATTGCGAGTAACCCTTTTCATTTTAGCTGCGTTGCATCAAGATGTATAGTAACGGTTTTTGAGTAAGCTCGAACAGCACCTCAATTAAGTGAGCTCTCGTCATGTGGAAGGACTTCTTGTGATTTTGTTGTCTCATGAACGTACATGTAAAAGCATATTTGCCTCGCAGTTACACCTGGGGCTGACGGTTTGTGATGGTTCGTCAGCTCGCCGTGATTTATTGTGCAGACAAGGGAAGAATATTCCGAAACAGCCCGTGGTTTGCACGTCGAATACAAACCGCTCATCATATGTAGCTTTGTAATGACATCTATAAATGCTACAACTCCCTTCCCATCTTGGCACCACGAGCTACCACTGACCGTACAGAGACAAATTAGCAAGCCATTCATATTTCGAGATTCTTGTTGATCTTTTTGAATGTTTTGGTGATCTATCTAAAACGATTATTTTTAAAAACACTAAGGCAGAACTCAGACAGCCCGACCAGACCGATTGTTCGCGATCAACCAAAATTTCGAATGTAAATGTATAAGTAATATCACACCAAGGTTCTTAGACTAGAACGGTTGCCTCGTAGGCTGCAATCTGAAATTACAGAACATCACTGTTTAAGATGGTTATGATTTTATGATTTAAATATATCTATCAATTGGAAACAGCGCGTCGACATATTTCCCGACGTCAAATAATCAGCTGGCAGCTTACGAGGCAACCGTAATAGTCTAAGAACTGTGACAGCACACTTACACAGTTCCATCTCAAGAGCTGAAGTTCTAATAAGACAGTCAAAGAAAGATGTTTTCGCGAAGGTAAAAGTCAGCAGTGTCCTTCCATCGGCTTTAAATATATAATTAAGCAATGTCTAATGTCTTTTTCTTTTAAGGATCAATTATCAAGAATAATGTGAAGATTCAGCTGCAGAATCATCCTGCAGCAGGATTTTCGTTTGTTTAACAAGAAATGACATAATGCTATTGGAAAATAAAGTTAGCAAGATATGTGATAAGACAAAAGTAACCGACACCGATGTTCAGATATTTCGAGATTATTCGTAGTCCAATTGAAATTACTTTGCAAAAACATTTATAATTAGCGATTACGATATATCTGTGTTTTGCAAAAATGCCTAATAACTTACAGAATGAGTATAGTACTTTACCTGTATTTTCCAAATGTTATTAGGATTCTATTGATACTTAAAGTTATTAGCGCAATAGGTTAATTTGGAAATTCTAATAATTATTAATTATACCTGCACTGTCATATTCCCAAATTCCCTAGAAGCGAGAAAACAGCACTAAGAAGCTGTTATAAACACTTGCTTAAATTCGAAATTCTTTTTGATTGAGTATGTAAATACAATTGTAACGAAATTAATAAAAAGCTAGGAATAAATGATCAAAAATAAAAAAAATGTTATTACATTTAGTAATTTTCCATTAATTGAAGAATTCTATTGTCTTTACCATATCTTTCACAACTTGCTACTTTAATTTTAAATTTAATCTCATAAGTACCCTAAATTATTTGTCAATTAAAGATAATTAAAGAAATTTTACTGATAAATGTCTTAAATTATTAATTACAGTTCTTTGTGTTATAACGACAAAATTAAGCAGAAGGCTCTTACCATTGCTATTATACTGTAACACGACAAATCTAATAACTATTATTTATTAATTTACTACACACACTACGTCAGAAAATAATTTCTAAAAAGCTTCACTCTTGAATATTATAAACAAATTAACACCTATCCTAACACAACCATAACTCTTTCTGTTCAAACGGAAGTTTTACCTAAATTGTACATAAAAACGAACTAGCTGCATAAGTGGGATAGTAATTATGACTTTTATAATAAGCTATTTTTACACATAATTATCGTCATCATTAAACAAGAAAAAACCTTTTTTAACAAGCATTCTTAAAATTTTAAATAGAAAATAATTGCAACTGCAAGATCTATCTAGACAAATTTATTTTGGGATTAAGTATGTCTACATACAAACTGATCAGACGAAAAATTTTATAAAATTAAATACGTTAAAAATAGATAAATGAACAATTTAATTTTATGTTATCTTTTACACAGTGCCAACTCAAACCAGGTTAGTAGAGTTTCAAATTTAGCACTCCAATAAATAAGTAAATAGTGTACTTTTACCGTTTACCTAATAATAATTCTAAAGTGTCATACGATCTAAATATTCTAAAATCACAAAGCATTAAATGCCAACTTGTTCTTTTATTCTCTTATTATTGAAAATTTATGCTCTCATGAATGAAGTTTTTAGTGTATAACATGCAATGTCAGTCAATAGTACAATAATTGATTTTATTACAAACCAAGTGGAAAAATAACGACCTCTTATAATAAGAATAAACTCATTACAGTTAGAACAGTGTGATAAATTGAGAATTTATGAAATTATTACCAAAACATTAAAATTGCATTTAAACTGAAAAACGGAACAAGAAGATCACTAGAAAACTAAAACTAACACCACTTAATAAACAATTGTTCGTATCAAATACCTATTCACTATATGTATACTTATGAACAAAGAAGAACTAGAGGCAAGAATCGCCAAATTTAAGGCAGTCTCATCAAGATTAATGTATCAAATTAGAATTAGAGGAAAAATGGCTCATAGTACAACTATATGCACCACTAGAAGGTACGGATGAAACAACAATGGAAAAACTCTACAACGAACTGCAATCCTGCAGTTCGTTGCAATCGTCCTTAAACGAGATTAAAGAAGAAAATATGGATATAGTGGTGATGGGGGACTGGAATGCCAGAATAGGAACGGATAAAAATAATGGATTCGGAAGCATGGGAATATACGAAGAGGGAGTAATAAACAGAAATGGAAGGAAAATGATAACATTTTGTGAAATAAACAATTTCTTAATAGGAAATTCCTTCTGGAATCAACCTATACATGTGCATCGCTGAAGGAAGAAAGGCAAAGAGCATCATAGACTATATAGTATTCACAAAAGAATTGAAACACAAAATAAGGAATATTAACACAGACCCCAATTCTGAGATGGGATTACCACATAGATTAGTTGCAGCGGAAGCTTGCTGGAAGAAACTAGAACAGAGGAATAAAACAAAATACACGAAAATTAAAATTAACAGGTTAAATAAAAGCGAAGAACAAAACAATTACCAAAAAGAACTAGACAAAAGATCCTGGAACTTGAAGAATGCAAAGAAACTTGAAACATGGCGAACAGGTAGGAAGCATTTAAAAAAGTAGCAATGGAGACAGCTGAACAAATATGCAGAAAAACAACAATAAACACCGAATACAAACGAATAGAATGGTGCAATACAGACATAAAAGAAGCAGTGAAACGGAAAAAGATAGCATGGAAAAAATTTAACAGAATCATAAATCAGAATATATAAAACACAGGAAAGAGGTAAAAAGATTAGTAAGAGAAGCAAAGAAATAGCTGGAGGAAGTTTAATGAAGAATTCGACATTAGCTATAAGACTAACATTAAGAAATTCTGGAATAAAATACAAAACCTCAAAGGCAGAAATAAAAAGAGAGTAAAAGGACTAAAAGACAAAAACAAACAACTAAAAATAGAAACCAGAGAGATACTAGAGATATGGAGAGAACACTACGAAACTAAGTTCGGAAGAGAACAGAACCAAGAAGCAGAAAGAGACGCGCAGATACATTAAAATGAAGCAGAAAATGAAAGACTAACGGAAGAAATAACCATGGAAGGGCTAGAACAAGCGATGACCAAAATTAAAACTGGCAAAGCAAGTGGGGCGGATTGATCCGCAAATGGGAAAATGGATGAGAAAACAAGGAAAAATATGGCCACTGGAAATATTCAAGGAAGCGTGGAATACAAAGAAAATACCAGAGGAATTGGAAGAAAACCTTCTGATACCGATACATAAGAAAGGAGAGGAAACAATTTGCGAAAATTATAGAACCGTATGCCTATTATCAGTAATATTTAAAATACACACCGGAATACTAGAAGCCAGACTAAGAAAATAGCTAGAAGAGAAATTGGAAGAACAAGCTGCCTTTAGATATGATAGAGAAACCACGGCGGATAATATATACATTATAAGAAACATAATAGAGACAAAAAATGAACAAGGAGTGGATACCTATCTAACATTCATAGACCTAACAGCTGCGTTTGATACAATAAATAGAAAGTACATTTGGAAAACACTAGAAGAACTGAAAATACCACATAGACTAATAGAAATAACCAAGAGCACACACAAAAAAGCAAAAGGAAAAGTGCACTTAAATGGAGAGAAATCGACAGAGTTCAGTATGAAAATCGGTATAAAGCAAAGAGACAGCTTAAGCCCTCTCCTGTTCATAATAATGATGGACAAAATAATGAAAAACGTAAAAAAGAGGACAAAACCCAATCAGACCGTAATAGGATATAGTAACATAACACCAGTTAAAATAGGAGGACTCATGTATGCAGACATCGTACGATAATCGTGATAATAGCACAGAACCTGAAGGAAATGCAAGAATTAATAAACATTATGGGTAGAGGAAATCGAGAAGGTGAAAATAGAAATAAACTATTATAGTCCAAGATACTAGAAACATTGGGCTAACCTGCAAAGGAAAGCAGTTGGAAACAGCTTCTGCATATGAATATCTGGGAACAATCATTACAAGCGATGTCAAAATGGACCTAGAAATAGCTCGTAGAACAAACAAAACAAATAGTGTATACTGCGCACTTAAACATACAATATTCAGAAAAAGAGAAATAGACGTAGATGTTAAATTAAAACTATATAATACAATTTCTGTACAGATACTGACATACGCCAGCGAAACATGGGTGGTAAACGAAAAACAAAACAGAATGATAAATACGGCCGAAATGAAACAACTGAGAAAAATTGCTGGAAAAACAAAGATGGACCGAATCAGGAACGACACAATAAGGATAGAATTAAAACAGGTTCCAATTGAAATGAGGATAAATAGAAAGAAACTTGACTGGTTCGGACACATAACTAGAATGGTTTAAACAAGACTGGTGAAGAGAATATCAGAAGCGAAAAGATACGGAAGGAAGAGACAAAAGTAGAAATAGGAATAGAAAAGGGAAAAGCCATGACACAGATGAAAGAACTTGCAAGGGACCAGAAATAATGGAAAAGAAATGGGTAAACGAGTAAGAAACGATTACCTCCGACGCCCTGGAAGGGTACAAGGAGTGCTGGAGAAGAAGAAGAAGTATACTTATAGGTACTACATACCTATTCAAACTTGCATTTATGAAGAATTACAAGATTTGTAATTCCTATTCGTAATTAGTAATTGTGTAATGCCAGCTGATTGAATACGGTATTTTCATTGATGAAAAAAATCCCAAGAAGTAGTCCTTTGTGTACTTAAGCTGAATTACATGTTTCCACAAACCATACTTCTTTGATTATTGAAATCTTCTGTTGATCTGAGAAACATGCAGCTTATTCAACAAAAGTCCCATATAAAATAGTTTGGAGAATTGATACACAAATTAATAGAGATAAGAGATGTCAATTTAATTCGAAGAATAATTTATAAATTAAATAGAAAAAACATTGTACCTACAGTATCTCTGTTACATAGACTGGCAGAAAACATGATCAAATGAACCCTTGCAGCACTATACAGTGATTGTTACACAAAATTGATTTTCACTATAAAACGACTAAATAATAAGAGAACAGTAATCATAGAATCAGAAAGAATACGGAAGTTGCGATATAATTATCTAATTAAAATTAAAAAGTTTAGAGATGAAGGTTGAAAAATCTTTTATCTTGACAACACGCGTAAAATATCTGAAAAAAGATGGAAGACAGCAGGCTCAAACAAATGTGTAGTGGATAAAGTACCTTCAACAGGAGAAAAGATCATCACCATTAGCAGAGGTTCTGAAGATGGCTGGTTACATCCAGAATAGCTATTCATTCTTACATAGTATATTAAACAAGCGAAGGTTGATTATCAAGAAAATATGTCGAGATCATTGTTTTCACAGTAGTTGAAAACAAAGTATTGCAAACTTTCTCGCCAACAGTGTAATAGTGATGGTCAATGTCAGTTACCACTCCAAGCTATTGGAAAAAATTTCCAATTCTTGCAAAAATGCAGAATGACGTATTCTTCGAGGAATCATATACAAAGTAGGAATAACTGCGTTGACCATGTTCTAAAATCCGAAAATACGTACAGACAATACCATGGCAGCCTTTAATTATTATTAATTGAGAAGATGACCCTAGTGATAATGAATGTGAATTCTAAATACGTATTAAACTATGGCACGTAACTAATGACGTTTTACAGTATATCAGAATTTTTTATCAAAAAAAATTATTGAAATAAAAACAAATAAACAACCAGCTTAAAAGTGACTATCATGACTATCGGTTTGCAATTGCATAATATAATTCAACGTATTGTTTTAGTGGAATTGCAAATTACTTGATAAGTCAAGGACGAATTATTCATTTATGCGCTATAGGCAAAAGCTTATTACCCCAGTAATAATAAACTAAGAGTAAAAACATGTTTTTTATTTATAGTGAGAAACAAATAGGTAGCACTTCCAGTTACAACGAGAACAAAAGAACTAGTACGAAATTACGTACACCTATCGGAATATATCAGTATATCAATATCAGTACAAAAAAAAATTAAATTATATAAGTACTACATATCTACCAATGATAACGCACTTAGCAGCGAGCGATCCAAAAATATTTACGTCAGAGTTAGCTTTTACCGCTTTCTTTTTGCATATTTGTTAATAATTCTTTAATTTTACGGAATATTTTGTCCATTTAAGGGCCAAGAGACTTACAACACCCTAGATACTGGTGTCACTTTAACCCGATCGTGTGAAAAAACGGTTGGGAATAAAATAATATCTTTACTATCGTCTTATTGGAAATTTAATGCTGTTTGTCCTAGTGTACCCTCCTATTGTACGATCAAACTACTTTTACAATAAACTTAAAAAACTGATGTCATATCTTCCTTCTTGTTTTCACTGCTAACTTCTCTGGTTTATGTACAAATGGGCTAAAAGTAGTATCGTTAGAAATGCACTCTTTCCGGACATCTTTTCTAGCAACCCGACTTACTTTAATCAAGATAGAGCCGTTTTTCTAAACTCCATGTAAGAACTTTCGAGGGACCCAATGACACCATTCGGGTGCTGATACTTAAAGCAGTACGGAAGCTATCGATGCACAAAGATGGGCAGTTGGGGTTAGTGGGAGTGGTTACTATGCAGGAACCACAGTGGAGAAAAACATGACATCTCTTAGAGATAACCAAAACATAAATCACAAACTTTTGACATACCCAAACAAAAAATGTCTATATCACTCAATCACTTATCATTGTTTAGAGTGCATCGGCATCACAATTTCTTTCTATTCGCTGATTGAATATTACAATTCTGTTCCAAAAAAAAGGTGGGAAAGAACTAAGACAATGGCATCAAGGACGACGAAAAAGGATGAAACTTCAACTATTTCAAAACCTGCACAAAGAATCATTATGTCCACGTTTGCTCTTCAAGTAATGATTGATACGATGATGAAACATACCGAGTCTTGGCAAACAGCGGATGTTGAAATTATCGCCTTTGGGACTAAAAACGTAGAGTTGCAGTGCTCATCATGTCAAAAAAATTTCGAGTTGCGACAGTACCAAAAAGAGTTTTATCTACTCTCTATCTCTGATGGAATGGCTGCAGCTGCGTTGTGTGCGGGAATAAGATTCCGAACTGTAAAGACAATCATGAAAGCTCTGGAGATACCTATGTTTTCAACCACACCTATGAAAAGTCAGACGAGGGTGCAAAAAAGCTTAGAAGTGTAAGTAAAGAGGAGATGAAACAAAATGGTGAGGAAGAAAAAGCACTGGCAAGTCAAGCAGGTGAAGTGATAAAGATGGAGGGCAAATAATATCCGTTTATCAGTGTTACAGTAGATGCAAGGTGGTCTCAACGATCGTATTATGCTAATTCCGGCACTGCAGTGATAATCGGGACAAGGACAAAGAAAATTCTCTTGTTCAATTTGTGAGAAACACGAATCTCAGACTGCAGATCCCAAATTAGACAAAGACACCCCTGCCGTTTCTGCACAAGAGGCATCCAAATCTCCAGATCATAATTGTTATCAAAATTGGGAAGGGTCACCTCAAGCAATGGAATCAGACCTTCTAGTTGCAGGATCGAAACGAAGTTTGGAGGATCATGGCTTGATTTATAGATATTTGGTAGGGGACGCGGATGCCTCTGTTTTTGCACAAATCCAAGAGCAATCCTGGCAGAACTCCAGTTGAGAAAGTCGACTGTGTAAACCATTGTGTAAGAAGACTCAACTCAAAATTGTACCCTTTGATTACCAATATTGCCTTTGACAAGGACAGAGATATTATTTCTTCCAACATTTTAAGGTACAATATTGTAAATTTCAATTATTCGTGATTTCATATTATATTGCCTTTCTTATAGGTTTGGAAGAGACATGCGATCAGCCATTATATACAATAATAACCACAGCCACAACAAAGAAAGTTCTACTTTTGGTGTCACTGTTTAAATCAATATTCCAGCTCATATACTTGGTCATCATGTAGAATGCAAAACTTATTTTTGTCAACACGTGGCTTCAACCGAGGGTACATATGAGATATTTCGAAAAACTACAGGACGCGAAATCCTTTTGGCGTTCAGCCGAATTGCAAACAGAGTTCCGAGACTTCTTCCAAATATAATCGAACTTGGCTGACAATTTTATGTTTTCATGTACAAGATTATTGGGGGAAAGCGTGTGAACTATTAGAGACGAAGAAGCTACGAGCATCGAATGCTGTCTGCGGTAACGGCGTACAATTCTGGTTCTTCTGACTGCCTTCAGTATATCCTCCCAATTCAGAATCTGAACATCTTACCATTTGGAAATCGGCACAGACATGTATGAAACGTACGAAAATACAAAGTACCAAAGATAAAGACATGAAACAACCTGCTAAGAAGTCGAAAATAAAAAATGTGAAAATGACTACGGCCCAATGGTTGATCAAGGCATGTTGTCAGACAAGGAAATTAAACAGAAAATACTTCCTTTAGTAGAAAGACTAACAATGGACCACGATGGCAGATCAAAACTAGAAAGAGATACGGTTTATGGAAAGCCGAACGTCGCAACCGATTGAGCGCTACCGCTGCTGGTCGGGTGTGGACATTCGCTGACTGGAGGCCGAATACGTCTATCTTGAAGACAATTTTGTATCGCTGTGACATATCAAAGAATGAACACATCAAGAGGAATCGACGTTGAGCCTTCTGCTAAAAGATTGTATCAACGAATCACAGAAATTTCGGTGCTTCCTGCTGGGCTGTTCATCTACTAAAAAGATGGTGGATTAGGAGCATCTCCGGATGGAGTGATTGGGACAGAAGGCATATTTAAAGCTAAATGCACGAGATTCCAAGTAGAAAATACAACTTTCTTATTTATAAGCAGAAGAACATTGTAGATTCAGATATTGTTCTAAAAAGAACCCATAAATACTACTATCAAGTAATAATGCAGCTTTATGTTTCTGATCGTCAGCTTTGCAACTTTTTTGTATTCTACGAGTCACCTGAAGATCCTGACGCTGTTCTTGGTTTTTGGAGCGAACTGAACGGACAACTGAAACCGACATCCTCTGGTCCAAAATGGAAGCAAAGTTGGTCAGATTTTATGAAGCAGAATGGCATCAGAAATAATTGATCCAATTTATTCAAGAAAATACTTCAGAATTCTGCCGAATGACCTTTAACTCACTTTACAAGGCCAAGCAAGGTTTGGAGAAGATTCACAGTCTTCTTTGACATGAGAACAAGCAGAGCCTATGTATGATTGACGATTATTTAAAACACGAAGACAATAAGTTAGATCTTGTAGAATCCTTGAAAGAAAATCAACCTTTATCTCCTTGAAATATGGTGATTTACTTTAGGAACACCCTGTACATTTACTATTGATCAAAATATCACTTTTTAGTGTTTTAAAAATACAAGCAATTTATTACCGAAATACATTTCTAGTAGACGCAACAAGTTAAATAATTTCTATTAGTGTACTTCCCTGTAAAATAAATCGTTTGTTACTAAAACAATTACCTATTATTTCACTATTTCGTAACACATTATAACACAGTTTTATAATATTAACATTCCTCGGGAAGACAACGATCAGAATTATTATCAAAAACTAGACAGGTAAAATTATAACTAAATACGTCGTTTAAACTTTATGTTGCGTATAATTATTAGTTACTACATTATAATAAGAATTTCTCACGGATATAAGGGAAAGTGAACATAACTACAAATCATACAGTAAAGTATTGCGCTAGCTATCAGGTGATACTTAATACTTACTGCATACTTTACACAGTATTACCTATTTTAAATGATGCTTTCACTCAAGGTCCGTGTTATAAAACTACTTACGTCTTTCTTTTTTCATATCCTACATTTTTCTGTAATGAAAAATTATTACTTATTAATGGCTAGATATAACCATGAGCAATAATAAGAACGTGGAAGAAGAAGAGGTCAAGCATCAATCGGAATGGTAGACGTACACATAAAATTACATAGTAAATGCCGATATACATACGAATGACCCTGAAAATGAGATTTTTATTTTTTTATGTGATTAGAAATGCTACAGCTACCTAACGTGTAATTTCTTTCATGTTATGTCATGGTTTATGAAATGAAGCCTAGAAAGGAACCTTTGAAGTAGTTTATACATAATGTATTATTTTACGTACGCACGCACATCCGGGTCAAAAAGAGTTTTTCTTAAATAAATGTATACAATTGGGTGTCCCGTAAATCATTACATGTGTGTTACCGGATTTTCTAATCAATTTAAGGTTGTAATTTTCGTTAAAATCATAATTTATATGTCTTACTTCAGATAAGTTTTTGCAACACACTTTTTTTATTGTAGTAACTAATAAATCAGCGTCGTCTATTGGAATCTTAAACGATAGTTAAATCAGATAACTAGAAACGTATCATGTTGTAACACAAAAGTTTTTTATGTTTTAGAAACGTTTAATATAAAAATTAAATTGTAATTTAACTTAAAAGTCTCAACACATGTTCAAGTTGAATTGTTTCTTATTGGTAAAAATGATAATACATAAAAAAACAAAACAGATAAAAAAATGTTTTGAATGCATCTCTGCAATCAAAGAAAGCAAAACGTGTTGTTCTAATAAGGCCTTCGGCCTTTGAAGTTGTTGACATTCGATTATAATATATCGTGATTGTTTCGGTGTAGAGAATCTGTATTGTCTGTTCGTAACAAAAAACACATTTGTATTCACTAACCTACTTGTTGTGAAATTGAATATTGGTATATCTGACCTATTTATCACCAGCATTAATCCAAGTGAAGAATAATGTCAAACCGTATTAAATAGCATTCAAAGCTATTTGGAGCTCGGAATTGGTAAAAGATAGAAATTCACATTTTTCGAGTAAAGCAATTTTCATTTTTGTCCACAGCCAAATTGCCCAGAAAAAGAGTTAGATGGAAAGATAAACGTCCGCCTATAAAGAATGATCGAGGCCGTTAAGGAATGAATGCCACAGAAACTGGAAAGAAAGAATATGGTATAGAGAAGTAGATAAAAGAAAATTGAAAGGAACAAAATATTGAATTATCCAAAAGAGATGCGTTAGACATGCTTGCATTGTTAAAAGATAAGATATACCTTCCAAGGCAATATTCATCTTCAGACAAGGGCCTTTTTTCCCTTTCTACGCACAGTTCTCAGATAGGTTGTTCTTTGCATATCGTCTCTACGTACCACATGCAATGTGCTGGTATTACCATTTGCCTTCAATGGAATTGATTTACTTTGTTCTCTTCCTTAGCTGCGGTTTAGTAGACTGTACAAGAATCTAGCTGTCCCTGTCTCGACTGTCATTATCGGACTATCCAGCGTTTCCACAAACACGTCAGTTGGAATTGTTATAACTGTTACGTGACTTTTTCTTCCACTTCCCCCACTTGTTTCTGTCCTTAGATATTTTTCTTGCCTGCTCCCTCCCTCGTTTCACGTTTTTCTTGATCTTCCCTTTTTTCTTTTTCCTGTTTCTTTCGCTTCGTACATTTTCTTAACAATCTCTCCTCCTCCATCCTCGAAACGTATCTAGACCATCGTAATTAACCCTGCTCAATGGCCTCTTCTATTGGTTCAACTTTAAGCTCTTTTTTGTACGTCTCGTTCCTAATTCTGTCCAATCTGGTTTTGCTTTTTATCCTACCCAGGAAACTCATTTTAATGCTATTCATTTTACTTCTTTGTCTCTCGTTTGTTGTCCACGATTCACAGGTTTTCTACCCCTTTGATCATTTCGGCTTTTAATTCTTGTGGGATTTCCTTTTTACTTAAAAATGAAGTTTTGATTGAGTTGTGTAGTCCTCCCGTTTTTGATAGTCTTCCGTCAATTTCATTCTCTAGGTTGCCTCTACTGTTTATGATTCCTCTCAAATGACGTTTTCTTGTAAGTTCTCTTCTGTGCTCCCAAACACTACCATGTCATCTGCATAGCTTAGTTCTGAGATTTGAATTACCTCCATTTTCCAGTATCTTACTTAAATGGTTTTCATTGTTGCCTGGTCCAACATGCTATTAAACAACAATGAACTAATCACACATCCTTGTTTGAGACCGCTATTACATTCAAACGTGTCTGATTTTTCGTTCCTGACTCTAACGTAGTTAATTATCTTGAAATAGAAGCGTTTTATGGAATCTTATTAGATCTGCCTTAACTGATTTCTCCTTCAGGACTTTCCACAAGTGTTCTCTTTTTATTCTGTCAAATGCTTTGATCAAATTCATAAAGCATAGGTGAATTTTCTTTCCCGATTTTCCTGCTTTTTTTATTATCTGTCTTAGAATGAAGACTTGGTCCTGTGTGCCTCTCCCCTTCCTGAACCCACATGTGTTTCCTTTCTCAGTCTGACTTCTAGTATTCTAGCGTAGATTGAACATTTAAATTATTTCTCAAGATAATTCATAGGTAAACTTGAAGGGGGATGTCGGTGAAACACGGTTTGGGTTCAGGAAAGGTGTTGGTACGAGAGAGGCTCTGTTCGGTTTCAATGTTTTACCGCAATGCTGTCTAGACATGATTAAAGAAGTGTATGACCGCTTGGTGCACTAAGAAAAGGCTTTTGATAAAGCATGCCATAACAAATAAATGGAGCTGTTAAAAATCAAGAAAATTGACGCGAATGATAGACGAATAATAGAAAGTTTATACTTCCATCAACCAGCCAATATAAAACTGGAAGGAAAAACCTCAGAAAATGTAGATATAAAAAGAGGCGTAGGGCAGGAATACATATTGTTTCGTTACTATTCAATCTCTATTCGGGCGCAATCATGACAGAAGAGGAAGGAAATAGTGATAAACAGAAATCAAATTAATAACATTAGATACGCGGACGACACTGTATTATTGGCAGAAAACTTAACAAACCTTCAAAGAATAGTTGAAAAGGTAAATAACATCAGCCAGCAGTACAGATTGAAAATGAATCTAAAATGATAACAACAAAAAAACAAGCAGTAGTACCACCGCTGATATTACAAAATGTCGTTATCGAGAGAGGGCAGAAATAGAAGTATCTAGGAAGATGGGTAAATGAGTCTAATGACAGTTCGTTGGAGATTCGCACCAGGATAGAGATAAAAATGAGACAATTTTTCATAAACAAAGGACTTACCAACGATACCAAAATAAGAATGCTGCGATCCTATATTTTTCCAGTACTACGGTATGGAGTAGAAGATTGGAAGCTTTCGAGATGTGGTTATATCGAAGAGTGCTGAGAATATACTGGATGGATAGACTCACAAATGAGAACGTTTTAAACAGATTGAATAAAGAAACAGAAGTAGTAACTACAATCAAAACAGGAAAACTGGAGTACTTGGGTCATGTAATGAGAGGACATCGATACCATCTTCTACAAACAATCATACAAGGAAAGATACTGGGAAGGAGAAGTATTTGAAGAAGAAGAATATCGGGACTCAAGAACCTACGAGAATGGTTTATCTGCACATCGACGTAACTATTCAGAGCCGCTGTGAATAAAGCTAGAATTTGTATGATAATTGCCAATCTTCGTAATCTTCCCATACGAAAGTCCTGCGATACCTAAAAAAAGTCAAGGTTATTCTGATGAGAGTGGACTTCAGAAAGTTGAACTAGCCAACCAATGGTGAGATAGTTTGACCATCGCTAAGGTTTATGCATTGACAAGCCATGTTAGCCAATTGAAGTTACGACCCTTCTAGTGAAGAGTATGAAGAGAAACCAACTTCCTTTCTTTACCTGGTGATAACAGGACAATAAACAGTTTCAGAAAAGTATAATTCATACATCATTCACTTTGCGTAATACTTACAAACAATTTACATAAAAATAAGATTAAAAAAGATATTAAACTGCATAAAATTATTATTGCACGAAAGCTGTTCCCCATTGCAAATTAACAAAAGAAGTTAAATAATGCAAATTTCCAACACAGTTAGATATAAAGCAATAAAATTTGTGCCAATTGGTGTTGGCACTATTATATATACACACTTTTAAAATAATAGTTGAATTATGCAACAAAACTTTAATATTTCTACTTCCATTAAATTATAAAAGCAAGTACATAATATAACATTGGAATGTTAATTTGCATTGTTCTTAACTGTGCGGTGCATTTAATTAACTAAATATTTGCACACAGTGGATATTATTTTGCGCATTGAAGGTGTTTGTGTAGAGTTCGTTCCTGTATAAACATCTCTTTTAATGGAAATTTATTACAAAATACCTAGCTAATTTTGGATCACAAGAATTGTTAAGTTTTGGTGTGACCAATTTTCAATAGTTAGTAACCATTTATAATGTTGTTAGATAACTGTTCTCGATTCATCAAGATAGCAAATTGCAATTTAAAGGAATTAAGGTATTTTGGAAAAGAACTTATAGTATTGCATTTTGTAAAGTCCATTCTCGCATTAATTATTGGAGATATGCAATATCTCTAGCAATTAATAATAGTAATTAATAAAATTGATGTTTCTTTGAATCAGTTATTAGCATTTTCATCATCTTTCTTTGCATCTGAGAGAATGAGCTTATTTGATAATAATTGCGTTGCTTTACCAGTGAGAATTTGCATGTTTGCTTTGACTAAACACAAAACGTACTCTCTTGAGGCTTGGCTTGTCCTCATTTCTATGATTGCATTTAACATTTTCTGCTACCATCTTTAGTATGTTAATTGTAGGTTGCCATACAATTGCATCTACATACATATCCTTCATGACAAGAAAATCTCGATTAAATTCTCAATTTTGCTTAATATACTGGGTGTTTACTTTAAGTACCTTTGTCAAAAACCTATATGATAGAACATCAAAAAATAAGTATACTTTACTTAATAAACTTAACTATCAAAAACGCTTAGTTATTGATATACAGGGTGTTAAAATACGCTCGCCCTTCCCAATCTCCATCACTGATAAGGTAGTAAATGTAAGATAGCAGACACCTTATAAGCCACACAAAAGGTTACAGCTTCATTTCAACTTCTTCCAGAGTTATTCGACAAATACAAGAGCTCTACATTAAACAATAAGTTTCAAGAGTTAAAAAAAATCTAAATTACTTCAAAACAGTGTATTATAAGCGGAAGACAGTTTGCTAAATTCAGTATAGAATACAAAACATTAAAAGTAGTCAGTTTTTCCCGTTTGGTTTTGCAGAAATGTGATTGTCACTCTCCATACTTCAGCCCATGGTAAAAGGCATCAACTACAAAAACAGGAGAAAGAAATCTTAGCGCAATAACGTATGTTGCCTTTGAAACAGCAAAGAAACAAGGAACTTTGGTGAAACTTTAACAGCCTATATCTCAAAGACTAAGCGTTTTTGTATATAAGTATACTCATTTTTAGATGTTCTATGACCTCCTAAATTTTACCATGTTATTTAAAATAAATACCCTGTATAAGTTTAAGCAGCAACTGAATAACCTTTTCATATTAACAATTATGCTGTTTTACCTATAATTGAGATTTGACATATACATGTTAACTCTTAATCAATTTTCTTTGTTTAATTTTTTAGAGTAACGCAATTCATTAAATTCAAGAAAGAGGGCTTCGCATTCTACAGCTTGAAGGCCATAGTATTATGAGTTAAACATCCTTTTGTTCGACTCCCACAGATGGTAACTGTAAAATTCTAATGCCTTGTTTATTTACTATGGTATTTATCGCGTACTACACATTCCAGATATAGTCTTCCGCTTCCGGAATCCGTAGATCTACTTCACTGTGGAGGATTCCCCATAACATCCACTTCCGTTTTAGAAACTTCCTCAACCAACGCAACGCTTGGAAAAAATCAGTAGTCATGATACTCAAACCGTGCAAACCTCCCACAGAATTAACCTCCTACAGGCCCATCACCATCTCATCGTAAACGGATAAGTTTTCGAAAGACTTCACAAATTCAGATCCTGTCTTCCGCCTTTATTACTAGTTGTTTTTCGCCATCGACAAGGTCTAGCACGATAGGGCTTCCTTACAAGCACCGATCTGCTAAGATCCTGCTACATTCATTCGGCTTTCTGGTCATTAACATAGCGTGCGCGTCTGGAGTGTACAGTCCCTCTAAAGCTCCAACCTTTCGCCTTTATTATTTATCTTCTCCTGTCCGGTTATTTCTCGCTTAGAGGATCCAGCCGTCCAGCGTCCTATGGGTAACATCCCGCAGCTCCACCGAGGACTCGAGAGTCCTGGCATTTAAATTAGAAAGACTTAATTCTCATTTCATCCTATTTCGTTACAACAGATATACTAAAACCTAACACCGTTCAGACTCAGCGGTAGCATCCGAAGTTGTCACCCACGGACGCTGCTATGCATCTATAAAACTTTCAGCTGATTCGTGATCGATTATCGATTTAGTATCTTTGTCACCGTACCGCCATATGCAAAACGTTATACTCCGACAGGAGAAAAAAGTCATTTGCAAGACAGTGCTCCATCTTCATCGCTTCCACCTTTCGGAGAAAATCTGTAACCTGGAGGGTAATTCTTCCTGTAGATGTGCGCTTGAAATTAGTAACACAACGCACAAGTACCCTCCGGTTGTACTGATCTGACTCACCAGAGATAGTCGACATTCTGCTTGACACCTTCCTCATATACAGGTAACCCATCCATCAAAGGTCTACCCAGTACGGTTGCATTCGGGATATTTATGATTAATACCTGGGACGATTGTGATGAAGGCAAATAATGGAAAAGTAATTTTTTTAAAAGGAAGATTTTCATGGTAGTCGCCGTCACCATACCTTGAACACAACGTACTGATACTCTACCATTATGAACTCCACAGCAACTTGCATTCGAGTACCACTGTCACCTTCAGTACAGAGCGAGCACGGCCGCGTTCTGGCCACCACCAAACAATGTTGCAATCCTCCATACAAGCCATACTTACCGCTCCCAACTGAAGAGAAATTCAACTCCTAATATGGCCCGAAGGGGGAAAGAAATCAACGTATCCCAATTCATATTAACAGTTTGTTTTCAAAAGATGGGGTTGCGAAAGGAATGCCTTTTTTCTTGCAAACGAAACTTGGAAACGTGATAACAAAATGTCCGCAAACCATTTCTCAAATATTCTGCTGCCAAGCCTGTGCTTTGTTTGAATTTAACACTTTCAGGCGTACTGGGCTTCTGATAACTTTTTCCTATGTTCCTGGTGGTTCCGCAGGCTACCACTGTGCCGTTTGTGTTGCCTATACTACCGACCAACTGTGTGAACTAGCAAAACTTGCATACAGCTGCATTTTGCACGTGTTGTGTTAAAGCCGATGGACACTAACAAGAATAAATTGTAAAGTTACTTCAAAAGTTTTCTTTACAAGTCCGTGGACACTAAAAGAAGTTGCGTTAATTTTCGTGGGTTTTGAATCTATGCGCCAAATGTGACTTCAGGTTGTCCAACATATCAACATTTCATACGATATATTCTTATGATTAGTGTTGACGTTTTATAACCTTTATAACCAAAGACTCTGTATAATTTTTGTTCGTAAAAAAAACCTTTCTAGTTTTTACTAACGTCTCTGGTGTGATATTTCGGATTTTACCTAACATATTTTCTTATTCTACTTTCCATAAAAATTCAGAAACAGCTGATCGCAGATGTTGTCAGGGTTGGCAGCAAGTAACTTCGTTAAATGCGCATGCACCACTTGCGGAATTTAAGTGAATTTGTAAATAAATATAGTATTCCAGAGTAAACTGTATTCTGTCCAGAAAAAAAAAGGTGATCACAATGCGATTGTGGCAACAAACACAGATGAAATGAAGGCTCTCCTTGGGATTAACATGTTGATGGGCATAAAGAAGTTGCCAAGTTACTTGTCATCAAGACATGAGTTACGAGATGAATATATTAGTTCTGTAATGCCTAGAGATCGTTTTTCTTGGCTGCTTGGCAATTTCCATGTAAACGATAACGAAAGGCAAAAAGGTGACAAGAATTTTGATAAACTTTATAAATCACGTCATTTACTCGATAAACTCAGCGAAACGTTTATATCGGCAATGCGTCCACACGAAAATCAAGCAATAGATGAGTCCATCATCCGTTTCAAGGGTTGGAGCAGCATACGTCAGTATTTGCTGCTAAAGCCTATAAAACGTGGTTATACAGTGTGGATTCGCGCAGATTTTAGTGGCTACGTATGTTAGTACGGGCAAGGTAGACAACAATTTGGGACATCGTGTCGTAACTGATCTAACCAGAAGTCTTTACAAGTCATTACAAGGTATTCTTTGACAATTACTTCAATTCTGTAATGCTGCAGAGATCATTATTAGCAGATAGATGTTATGCTTGTGGCGCGGCAATCTGTTTTTACTTCTTGGATGTAGCAGTGGTGAATTCCTTTATTCCTTTTCAAGACAGGTTCCTGTCAAAGATGACGTTGAAAGAATTCCGTCCGAATGTATCTACCGAGCTGATAGGTGCTCAATCCAATATTCCCAAGAGAGCAAGGAAATCTGCTGAGAAGTCTACGAAAAAATTCAAAACCATTATACCGCAAGGTACAGCAAAAATGCGCATACGTATGTCTGTCCGAACAACCTCCCTGCGTTGCGCACACTGCAGTACGAAGAAGGAGCCACGCCGCACCCAATGGAAATGCCGGCTTCTGTCTCAGCAAAAAAAGGAACTGCTTCAAGGACTTCCACACAATATATGTAACCATATCCCGCCACAAGAAACCACCATATTCCCAAGGCAGGGGCAGTGCTAAAATTGTTTTTTGTCATAATATGTACTCTCTTATGGCTAATAAATGCATTTTAGTAGAAAACAAACAACAACAAAAAAAATGATGCCGCCCTCAAAAGGTTAAACATTAGCAAGGTTTGTCTTCGAGACAATCTCTCACCAAATGTGACTCCAACCTTGTTGACCATTCTCCTATTAAAGTTGACGTTTTACTCTGTCTTGTCATATTTTTGATATCGTGTGGCCTTTGATTTAAGTTTCATTCATACAGTATTTTTCTGACTTTTCCTTTCAGTGGTTTGTATATTTCAATAAACTAAAAACGCTGATAGCTTGGTGAGGTTGAGACACATTTCAGTTAAGTTGTTCGCAGAGACCTTCTTAAATGTTTTTGACCATATGGTTATCTTGTTTGGTTAAATTACGTCATTCTTTCTTACCTGAAGATGCTGTATTAGGCGATGTAGAGAGGGTAAAGAGTATATTAAATCAGCGTCTCTATTATTAATGCAGCTACAAAAACAAATGATTGTACATTACTCACTTCACTTTTCAAAACAAATTCCTTGATGAAAAGAAAATTTCGGTAACTTTTGTTTCTTTTTTGAGCTACAGCCCAAATTTCATTTTTTCTCATTTTAACAGTCGTCCATAACTTCGCTATTTTTTAAAATAGTGCAGAATTCCAGACAAAAAAGTTTCTAAAACACCAAATAAGCCATGGAAAGTCTATTTTCTTGTAAAATCAAAGAGCTGAATAAAAGATCTAAAATTTATTTTGATAAAAAAGACAAGGTTTCCCCTCTATAATATTTTTGGGTCTTTACAAACTTATTTCCTAATAAAGAACTGATTAGGCACTAACTCAACATTATTTCAATTGAGTTAACAAACTAGGTAAACACACACTCCATTGAAGTAAGAGATAATGTGACATTTCTGGTGAGATATCTAATTAACGGTTGTAATGATAAATACAAACAGGGAAACGGTTTCCATATTACATCATATTTTCCTACAGGCTCTTGCCCGATGTTTATCAAATGTCTATCAAGAAACATTTCAAAGGTTAATAAACTTTGAATTCATGTACCGTAAAATATTTTGTCACGCTACTGAATATTATACGTTAAACCTTACTTTTCCGGCTATTTGTTGCAGTTTTAATTCGAGCTTTATACACTTTTTGTTAGTAGGTATGCCGTGCACTTGCTGTTTTTTTGTCGTACATGCACATGTAAAGACAATTAGTTAACTGATTTTGTTGATGAACATCATAATATAACAGTACAGCTTTTTTAAGAATGAAAATTAAAAGACTATCATTCGTTTCTAAAAAAAAGACCCAAAAAAGACGCTCAATTGGTTTATTGATCGACGCATTTCCTTTTATAAGACACTCGAACAGTAACTATTAAAACAGTTTCTTAATGATAATGATGAATGCTAGTGCATAACAAGCAGCAAGAATGCATATAGCATTTAATAGCATTTTTAAAGTTTGTGGACCTTGACAGACTGAAACAACCAGGTATACACTTTTACATCGGCGCCGTGTTCCAGATCTCTCACGCACTTGATTTATTTTATGAATTCGATGCAATCTCAATCATTGCTTTTAATTGGTTTGCTTCTTAACGTTTATGTAATTTATGACAAGAAAGTAGGCGCCAGGAAGTTTGTCTGTTGAGATGTGCTTACTATCTGTCTCTTTTATTGGCATATTCTGCGATGCATTAATATCTCTTACTACCTTCCTTCGTGTTTCCTAAAATAGCTTGAAATGGACAGGATATACTTACATAAGCACGCACTTCCCTTGCATAATCTATAAGTGTGTAAAATTTATGATACTACGAATTCAATTTGTATCTACTGTTAATAGAAAGAGAAGAACTAAAATGGTTATGTGTATTGTTTTGAGTTGTTTAGATGCTGCTATGTGAACTGAAGAGTTTCAGGGCATTGTTCGACTTCTGGAAAATAAATAGCGTGCATCTGGTATTCCGAAAACGTTGGCGCCACTGCAGTTTTAAATAAACATGAAATTACTATTTTTTAGTTGTCGCAAAATAATAACGTGTGAACTAGGAAATTACATTTACAGTATATACCGGGCGAGTCTGGAAATTAGATTTTCAGCTTTTTCCCCATATCTGTGAATTAAGAGAAATAAAACTTTGTATGTGTAACTCATTCATCTTGCTATATTTTGAGGTGCATTTACAGCAGCGGAAATGATATCGAACTTTTGATTTTAAGTAGGGCACCCTGTATACTTTTAAATATCTACAAGTTCGTATACCGAGTCTGATATTTTCTTATGATTAAGAAACAAAAAAAAATTCCACAAACTCAACATTTAGAATGTATTCGAAGGGCGCCAAACACTGATTAATTTCATTCTAGAATCGCTGAGACTAATATTCCAAAAATTGCAAAAACATGGCAGGCAGAGCTTCTGATTTCTCAGTAATCCATAAATAGCTAAATCTGTTTGATTTACTCTTTTGTATTGTAATATTTTAAATCAATTCAAAGTCAAGCTTTTCAAGGAGGGTGGTGTGTTATAAATTAGCTAGTTTATACAGCAAAAGGTCAACCTGTCATGACAGAGTCGTTTTACTATAATCACTTGTCTTTTTGGAAAGGTGTAAAAATATATGTCATGACTTTTGAAACTTAGCATTGCTAGATTTAGAGATAAGATAGTGGTTGTGCTTATTACACTTATAGCAATGTCAAATTATTGCTATAATTGTACTGCCCTTTGGACGACCTGAGTCGTGTTTCAAGTCTTATAGGCTTTTTCATCTAGACAGGAATGGAGAACGAGGGGTTCTAAAGTAGGAAAAGTATGACAACTTTCAAATTTGACAATCTGGTAAATTTATGAATGGAATTTCACGGTTTCTAGGCGAATAAATGACCGTCCACGACCATCGTTAAATTGAAAGGCCTGGAGTAGGAGCGCCGTCCTTTGAAATCAGCACACGATCAGCATACGCATGAATAGATTCGAACCCATAAGCGTCCATCAGTGAGAGTCGCAACTCAACTGGAATCAAGCGAAGAAAGTGGCAAAAATCAGAAAGGATTGGAAGAAGATCATTATCTTTACGCTCATGGTAGAAGAGGTTAGGGGATAAGTAAGTATAAAATGAAACTAAGAGGTGTTGTTTCACTTAGAAGCCTATGTACAAATCTAGTGGAATCAGTTTTCTGTCATTTAAGGCTTCGCTACTAGAGATCCTAGAAAATTGATCAAAATAATTCAATTTCAAAGTATTAGTCAACTTAAAGCCACAAAAACCAAGAGTTTTGAATACAATTTTATAAAAACTTGCACACTTTAGACTGCAATTTTTAGTTCTTCCGCTGTCATCAGTAGGACATGACAATATTTTATAATTGTAAGCAAACGTGACGTTCATATCTTTAAATGTGAAATTTCTGAATAATATTAACTTCAACATTGTACTTAACTGTTTTGCTCAAAAACAAATAGAAATAGAATGGTGCTTGCAGTTTTGTGTAAATGCAGTTGGAAGAAATTTTATCCTCGAAAACAGTTTCTATTCTCTAAGAGAGGAAAAATGATTTTTAAAGGCAGAATAATCCAACTGGGCAACCAAACGGCGACAATGAAATGTCATAACCAACTCCTTTAAAGCTGCTCTATGTAATAGCAACATCCATCGCTATCGAAGCGCTGTATTCGTTCCCTATGCGCTTATCAAGTCGTTCATTTTCAAAATGAGTATTAACATATTGCACTTTCTGTTAGATGGTCGAGAAATTAACAGAATCGTAAACTATCAAAGTATTCCCTTTTATTTGCTTCTACTTATTCCTTATTTTGAGATTCATCTTAATGTTCATGCAACTATTTATAAACCTTCTTTAGAAGACAGTTGTAATTTTGTTTTATACTTTCTAGTGGCTATTAAATCTTATTGCTTCAGTAGAGTACATGGGTTGACTTTAGAATAATCACTGAGATGGATACATCACTTTTTGCTACCCAATAAATAAGTTACTAGTTATTTCTTAGAGAATCATGTTAATATTAGCAACAACCAATTTAAAAATGTGCCAAATCTCGCGTTGTCTTATTATGCCGTAATCGTTATCATTGTAATGATCGCTTATTGAAAATTATAGCTACGATCTGTGGTAGAATAATCCAGCTTTCGTTTCGATCTAAGAAAGCGCACTACCGCAATTTGTGCAAAGAGTTTAATCGCGATATCTGGGGAAACGGTTACGGATAAGCATTTATAAAGAAATGGAAAGCAGACAGCCCTATAATATACCAATTCAAAGACGGGGAAAAACTGTCAAGACCTTGTTCTCCCAGGCGACGTACCGTTACATAACAACGCTCGGATACAGCAAGCCGACCTGCTTAGCCTGGACGAATTTGAAACAGCAACCAAGAACATAATAAGCAGCAAGGCCTCCGAAATCGACGAAATCCCCGTAGAAGCGGACAAAGAGGCAGTTACCTTAAATACTAAATGGATGCTTAAGTTGATCAGTTGATTAGCTGGTCTGATTGGATAATCCTGAATGTTTCACTACGTCTGATTTTTAATCAATTAATCAAATGGTTGATCAATCGATCAAGCATTTAACAAAGCTTTGTTCAACCGGGCCTTAGTGTCATGAATACTGAGAACGCAAACTTTCCGGCACAGTAGAAAGTTGCCAAAGTGGTACAGATATTAAAAACGAAGACGAAGTAGATGAAAAGGGAGGACTCTCAAAATGGTAGTACGGCTTCAGGGATAGACAGGCACTGAATAAGGCGAGGACAAGAATGCAGACAGCGATGAACGTTCTAATAACTGTAAACATTCTAAATTCATTCAACTCGTCGGAGGGAGCTGGAATTTAATTATCGACACATTAAAAAAAGGAAGTGACTAGATATCTACTCAACCTAATCGCGGACTACCTTAATAATAGGCAAATCGGAATAGCCCAACAGGAAGAAATAAATGTAAGCGCAGGTGTCTCACAGTGTTCAAGTCTTCAGATGCACCCTGTGGAACGTTCTATACAATGATATATTTAGACTCGGACTGCCAGCAGGAGTCGAGACTATAGGTTTCGTCTATAATTGATAGCGAACGTGGATGAAAGCCTGAATAACATCATTGATTGGATGAAGTACCATTATCTCCAAAAACAAACAAGGCAATGATACAGAAAGGCAAAAGATGCCAAAATGATATACAATTTCATATAGGGAATGTAACAATGGAGCCTAAAGATCCTTATATACTATAAGGATTACCCTTGACACACGTGACATTCGGTAGCTACACTTTTGCGACTGATGCCAAATGTTATGTGTTATATAGAGAGCAACAGAATTAACAAATAATAAGAATAGACTGAAAAAGATGAAAAAAGAAGTTATTGGGAGTAACTTTAACTGCAATAGTACCTATAGACCTAACTTGTCTTAGAGAGGAAATACATATAAGGCCAGACGGGCGGGTAAACAAATAGAAGTCTTGAAGCGCAAGGCAAGAGACTTAAGTCTTGAAACTTAGCAGCCAAGATGGAATTAAAACCAAAAGAAAGCGCAATGAACAAAAAATGCTAATTCCAAATATCCAAATGCGGGTTACGTGCAAGCACGAGATGACAGATTACTGACTAGGACAACCTAATGCGGATAATACAGTTGACTATTATGACGTAAGGCAGAAAAATTCTTGGTCAGTGTTGAAGTACCGCATTAATGATAAAAATTATTTGTTTATTTCTATTTGAATCAACAAACACATATTTCGTTATATTATCTTAAAAGATTTGGCTATGAAGCCCATATATGTAAGTATTCACTTGAGATTCAGTTTAGTAATTACAGATAACAATTTTTAATTTTACTGACCAGATTTATTCAAGTTAAGCAATTTGGTTACTTATACGAGGGTGGTCTGAAAAGTTTCCGACCTCAACGTGAAGATGGCAGCACTCGTAAATAAAAGCTACTGAATTTCGTTGTTCATCTGTTGACAGTTACTCACCAAAGTTTCAGCCATTTTGGACGCGCAGTTTTTATGTAACAGTCGTTTGAGTGAGTTGATGTGAGTCTTTTTATGAAAATGGACAAAATCGAGTATCAAGCTGTCATTAAATATTTGTTTTTGAAAGGCAATACGCCTTCGCAAATAAAAGATGAGTTGGATTCTGTGTATGGGGACTCTGCACCATCATTTACCACAGTGAAATTTTGGGCTACTGAATTTAAACGTGGCCGTAAGAACTTGGGAGACGATGAACGTTCGGGACGTCCAAAAACTGCAACTACCGACGAAAACATCGCCAAAGTTCCCCAAATGGTGCTAGACGACCGCCGAATTAAAGTGAGAGAGATTGTAGAGGTTATGAACATGTCAAAAGAACGTGTTTGTCACATATTAAATCAACATTTAGGCATGAGAAAGCTGTCCGCGCGTTGGGTGCCGCGTTTGCTCACGTTAGACCAAAAACGTGTTCGAATGAATATTTCCAACGCTCTTTTGGCGCAGTTTAGGCGAAATAAATCCGAGTTTTGGCGCCGATTAATTGCTGTAGATGAAACTTGGATACATCATTATACGCCCAAAACAAAAATACAGTCCAAACATGGAGTTATTTTAATCGATTATCTTCAAAAAGGAAAAACCATTACAGGAGCATACTATGCATCATTACTTGACAAGCTGAAGGCAGAACTTGCGAAAAAACGGCCACATTTGCAGAAAAAGAAAATCCTGTTTCACCAAGACAACGCACCGTCTCACACCTCATCGGTTGCCATGGCGAAAATCGACGAATTACGGTTTGAACTGCTTGACCATTCGCCTTACTCACCAGATCTAGTCCCAAGCGACTTCTTTTTGTTCCCTCATCTAAAAATTGCGCTCGGAGGACAAAGATTTTCGTCGAATGAAGAGGCAATCACCTTCGTGAACAATTATTTTGCAGAGAAAAATGCCGAGTACTATTTGGACGGGTTACAGAGATGGGAGCATCGCTGGGAGAAGTGTGTAGAGTTACAAGGAGACTATGTTGAAAAATAAAAAAAAAATTTCAGAAAAAATGTCTTGTATCTTTGTTAGGTCGGAAACTTTTCAGACCACCCTCGTAGTTTCTTGAATTTGTTGCTAAAAGTTTTATTCAGTTGCAGAAGAAAAGTTAACGGAAACTATTGTTTAATTTGGTATTTTCTTTTAAACCTTACTTCTTTGTTACATTTATTATACTTATGTTGATATGTTATTTTACGTTTTATCTTTTGTGTAAATAAATCGTTTGTTATTCGGATAGCGTAAGGTAGGTTCAGGGCTGTCCCAAAAATGTGAACTTGCTCAGAGACCTGTACCTTCAGTAAACCCTTGCGGATTGGCACTTTCGCATTTTGAGGTTATGTAAGACCTGGGAGTTGTTTCAAAAAATTGATTTTGTCCTTTACCGCAAAAAGTAGTACTTTAGGCGATGTAATTTCTTATACAGCATGAATGTAGGCTATTCCTTATAAAGTTATTTATTGGTAGATTAGTATTGTACAACCTTAAATAATTCCGAGTTAAATCTGAAAAATGAATATTTAATTTAAACAAATTTAAAATTTATTCTAGTTATATCATTTACTCCACGCCGGAATTTATCGTTATGGAAAAGCAATGATGCATTTGCTACAGAAAATGTAATTTAATGATCCCATTACAAATTGTTTAGAGAAACGATAAGTACTATATACAATCTGCCAAATTATGCAAAGAATAAAGTAACTTTTAAGCTTTTATAATCTTTTATTTATAATGTCTAGAAGATCTTATCTAACTCATCTTATGCTCCTTTAGCACCAGGATAGAATTAAAAATTAGTTTTAGTTCCACACGAATACTAATCAAGAAACACAAATAGCAGCCAAACCAATTATGTAAAAAGGAAAAACAGAAAAAGCTAGACGTGGAATTTACATCTGGTTAATACTAATTAATTATTAATTAAAGTTTTATAGAAAATCACGTTCGAACGATAAATATTACAAAAATGTGACCACATACTAGAGCGACAGACAATAGTTTATTATATTACAAAGGTGTAAAGAATACTTTTTGAAGGTAAAGGTTAAATATTGTATAAGGTTACTTCCTTAATTAAAACAAATAAATGACATGCAGCTTTATATTTAGATTGCCATTTATTTTATGCTCCATCTAAAATTGTTTAAGAACGGATTAATTGTCTAAATTCAAAGCTGAGACTTCAACAATTATTATTTTCATTTACACAAAAAAGTAAACTAATTTAATTAAATAAAGAATTTAAAGCTCAACTTCTAATATTAGAGTAACAATTAAGACAATGTAAAAAAATAATGATGCTTTAAGAAAATTACAATACGTTCCGATACCAGCAAAGCATTACAATAGTGTCAGTCGATAAAAGGTTGAATTCCCAGACCTTGGTACAAATAAGTACCATATTATTTATTGGTTGGCTAAAAATATGAAAAATACAACTTCCTTAAATCGATAAGCGAAGGTTACGGATTCCAAAAAGGAAATATTTCAGAGAAACGAAAACACTTGTGTTTGTTATAAAATTCTCGGAGCTTTCAATTTAGCGACGACACATTTTTTATGTAAGCTACAAACTAGGTACGAGAGAAAAATCGAAAACCATCTGTGTTTGAAATTTGAGTTCTTTAGGGTTTTCTAAAATTATTTTTATGCATACCTTCATTATGAGATACACAGAGTGTCCCAAATATCTATAATCGCCTTTTAATAGAGAGAGAGAGAGAGAGAGAGATCTAATTAAATGTAATTTAGTGATTATGCAGAAATCTGAGACGTCGTCTTATTGTTTTGACATATCATACTTAGTAATGCTACCTTTGAGGTACAAAGCTTGTTTGTCGTCACTTTCTTTACTGAGGAAAGTTAGGAAAATCTGAGGTTCGGTAATCTTTCAACGTCGAAGTCTACATCAATCTCTCTATGGAAAAGAAGATTGAGTCACATCTGTATGCTCAATTCAAAGACTAATTAAAACTTCATACCTGGCTGATTAGATAAGCATGATTGTCTCAGCTTAAATCTACTTGTTTACAGGACTCTCTCTCGAAAAGGGAGGAAATGTGACGCTAAAAGAAAATCGTTCAGCCATGAATGGACTTTAGGGAGTCACAGTAGGATATAAATGTTAGAACTTCTGTATCACAAAGGGATGTTTTAGATTGCCGGTTTCCAAGTATCGTCAGTTGTAAGTAGCAATGGAAATTAAGAAAATTCTTCATTCTGTACATTTTTGTAACTCTGCCGTTGCCTGTCCCAAATCAGGGTGTGAAAAGAGGAGAGAAAGAAGTAACAGCTTCGTTAAAAACCCAGGGTCCAGCTGGTAGCACCCCGTAAGGGTCCCTTGCTGAGGGTACCAATGAAAACCGGTCGAGGGCAAAATGCCCCAACGGTGTAAAAGGCAGGAGAACCACAAACTTGCTGCCCTACAGAGGGCGTCTGGACTGACCCAGGGGCTGCGGGAGAAAACCATCCAGCTCGATGGCTGCAAGGGGGCAGCTGCCCTATCGGGATATAGGCACTGTGGGCTAATAACTTGCATGCCCGAATAATACCATATTAAAAAAACCAACACGAATAAACTAAAGGAGTGACCTTTGGCATGAAACGGGCTAGAAAAATCGATAGTTGGAATGTGCAGACGTTAAGCTGAAGCAAGTTATCAAAAAGATGTTGGACTACAAACTGGATAGCCTAGGACTAGGTGAAGTGAGGTAGACGGAGTTTGGGAAATTTAAAACATCAGAGGCAGTAGCGGATCCAGGATTTAAATCAAGAGGGGGGGGGCAAAATATATTTGAAATTTTTTGTTTGTAATTAAAGGTTAACACACAAAGTAACTAGATAATTCTAATACAATAATTTAACAAACAAATTAAAATTTCCACAGGAATGTTCTTTGAAGGCACCAGCCAAGACATCCGGTTTACAGGTGGCAGTAAATCTTGCCAGTTATTTATTAGTTTTACTAGATTTCAACAAAAGCTAAGTTTAAAAAGAATGCATGACTAAAGCTAGTCACACTATATTCCTATTAAATGAATGTTTTCTTGATAAAAGTTTTTTTTTCATTTTTCTTACTCTCTGGATCCGCCACTGATCAGAGGGAATGACATAACAGTACTTTACTCAGGGGCAAGAGAGGTGCACAAAGATGGCGTAGCTTTAATTCTGAACAAGTCGGATAAAAGCAGTATGATCGAATGGAACCCAATATCAGCAAGAATTATCTCAGTGCGTTTTCGAACAAATGTAAGAAATGTGACTATCTTTCAGTGCCGTCATATCAAGAAAACAAAAACCAGTTACACTTTTCTGCATGACCACCTGCAGAGAATAAAGAGCAGAGACATCAACATCGTCATGGGAGACTTAAATGCAAAAATAAGAAGGCAGAATGATGGTATGCAACAGATCATGGGTGATGTCAGTGAAAATGGTGAGCTCTTTATTGATTTGTGTGCGAAGTTTAACCTAGCGATTGGGGAAACGTTGTTCACACACAAGGACTGTCATAAGGTCACCTGGAGATCACCAGATCACATAACCTAGAACCAAATTGATCAATCTCCAGAAGCTTCCGCGGATCACTAAATGATGCAAGGAATAAAAAAAGAGCAGATGCCAGCAGTGATCAGCATGTGGTCATAGCAAAGATCAGAATGAATATTGCAACTCCAAATAAAACATTTGAGCAGAAAAGCAAGCAGTATGACATTGACAAGCTCAAGAATTTTAAATTGAACTAAGAAATCGTTTCAAACTTCTAGGAGCCACCCGGACTCCTTGGAGGATAACTGGAAGGAAATTAAGGCCGTCTATCAGTGACAGAATTCTTAGCTTCAAAAGTCGTAGAAAAATGGGTAGATGTCAGACAGGACGTGAGAACTCATTAGGCTGATGAAAGAGAGAATCAATAGCAGCAGGACGAGACAGTAAACTGTGAAGGCCTAAGCAGCATACTCAGCAAAAAACAAACAAATAAAACGGAGTACAAGAAAAGACAAAAAAAACTGGGTGGACAAACTTGCAAAGAAGGATGAACAAGCTGCTGCTAGGTGAGATATGAAGGAGTTGTATCAGGTAACAAAGCAGTTAGTGAAAAAAATTTAGTGCTAGTAGACTAGTAAGAGACACTAACGGTAAGCAACTGACGTTGGAGCAGACCAGTTGTGCATATGGAGAGAACGCTTTGCTGGACTCCTCTGGTGAAGCATCCGAAATTACCCAGGGAATCCCAAATCCCAGCATCATACTGTAGCCTCCGACATTAAACAAAATACAAGCAGCACTAAAGCGAACAAAAAACGAGAAGCCCCCAGGCGCAGATAACATTCTCCCCGGCATCCTAAAAGCACGAAAGTCAGTCTCCGCAAAAATGCTACTACCTCTACTGCAAAAGGTCTGGGGTAGGAGAAAATATCGGAAGAGTAAAAAGGAAGGATTGGTGATTCAATTGCCAAAGAAAGAAAACCTTGCAAATTGCAATAACTGGAGGGGATCTTTTATCATCCCCCTCAAAGTTGTTTTGAAGAATAAAGTTAGAAAGAGTAGTTTTAGTAGTGGAGAAAAATTGCGCAAGGAACAAGGTGGCTTTAGGCAGAATCGAAGCTGCACAGATCTTATCAACACACTAAGGCCGGGTTGCACAAAGCTTTGTTCAATGCTCGATCGATTGATCAATCACTTGATCAATTGATTAACCAATCAGAAGTAGTGAAATATTCAGATTTATCCAATATCGGCTAATCAACTGATCAACTTGATCAATGATCAAATTATTTTTGTGCAACCAAGCATAAGAATAATAATTGAACAGAGTCTAGAATAGAGCAGTCCTTTGTACGCTACGTTTATCGATTAAGAGAAGGCTTTTAACTCTGTTAAGCACAGTTATATTTGGGATACTCTGTAGGAATATGGGATTCCATATAAGATTATAAGCATAGTTAAAAGTTTTTATGAAGACTATCAGTGTAAAATCCTACACAACGGGAAGAAATCCGAACCATAAAGGTAACCAATGGAGTCAAACAAGGTTGCATACTGTAACCTACAGTTCTCATTCGTGTCCTCGACAGAGTGATGAGATCAGCGTTAGAGAACAGGAAGATGGGGATTCAGTGGGATTAAGGGAGAGACATGAACTTCGCATATAGCATTTGTTTGCCAAGTCAATGTTTCCGGGATATGGAATCAAAACTGGAAGGCCTTTGTAAAGAAGGCAAGAAGGCAAGTCTGAAAATCAACTTTAAAAAGACAAAAGAGATGAGGATCAATGCCCAAAATCCCAATCGATTCGTCCCAACAGGTGAGAAATAAGAGCAGGTAGAAAAACTCATCTACCTTGGGAACATGGTTTCAACGACAGGTGGAACAGAAAAGGACCTAAAGGCAGGGATTCGTAAAGCAAACAGCGCTTTTGTATAGTTGTGCAAATATACAGGTTATGAAAAAATAGAAACTCCTAAAAGACGGTGAAACTAAGAGATATTAATACCAACGTTAAATCTGTTCTTCTTTATAGATGCGAGACATGAAAAATGACTATGACGATTAAAAAACGGCTTCAGGTCTTCGTTAATGGGAGTGTTCTGACCTGGGACAAAGAACCTCAAGAGCCAATTGAGAGGCAAATAAAAGAGAGAAAGTGGAAGTGGATAGGGCATACTCTGCGAAAACCAGATCAAGCAATTCAAAAAGCTGCCCTGGATTGAAATCCACGGGGTAAATGGAAAGTGGGGAAGCCAAGAAAGACATGGAGGAGAAGCTGAGTGCCGTTGGAAAGACGTGAAGCGAAGCGAACTCGTTAAACCAGGACAGAGACATATAGCGGGAATTCGAGAAGGCCCTAAACTTCGGAAGTAACAACAGAACATAAGTGAGTGAAGTTGATATTTTTCTATCATGGGCTATCCGACTGTTACCGAGGATTTATGTTATTACAATGTTCCAGTCAAAAATCCAATTTCAACATCTTCCATTTTCACCGCAGCATGATCTAAAAACACATTGGTAACATACAACAAACAACTCATATTTAAGAAAATGCTGCAAAAATATGTGAAACCTAAAAATAAATAAACAAATAATTTCGTTTTTCTCAGAGCCAAATCGACCCCATAAACAAATACATAAGTCACTAGCTACGATCTTTGGTCTTTGGAAGGTGTACTCTCGAGTGATTTTTCATTTAAGATAATATCTTTTGTAATAAATGAATTTGATGATCTTCTCAGATGAGCTGCTTTTCAGAGGCCAGAAACTAAAAACAGGATCCAAACCAACTGCTAAGTTATTTCTCGTCGTCATTCGTAATAAATCTCAGTTGCTTCAAGGAAAGCAGTGGCTGTAAGAATGGCTAAAGTGGATGCAACTGAATGGCGGCGATGGTGGTGGTCTTGATGAGAGTATTTACTGCTGGAATGGAAACAATATCAGTGTTGTTCGTGATGGCACTGAAAGTGGAATGGCAAAGTTGTCGGTCGCATTTACGCTTGAACGATTTAAGAATTGAGAAATAGCGGAAAGGGTGGAAGGCAACTGCTGAGTTGTGGTTGAGGATATAAGTGAATGACTGTGAGCATCATTATTATCAACATTGTTTGACCAATTCTTCAAATAGTAAATCTTGTAGAAAATAACTACAGGAGAAGTTAGAGCGCTCACCAGAAATTATAAAATTCTTCTTGCAACTGCGTTTGTTGATTAAACGAGCAATGGATTGTATTCTTCGTGATCTGACAAGATTATAAAAGGAAAAACAAAACCGCAAGGTAGAAATGCAAACGTTCAATTCAATATTGTTCCTACGGTTAATAATGAGTATTATGTAACATGGTCGTCTCGATTCTCTATACTTAATTATTTCATTTCCTGGATTGAGAAGTAAACTAAGGTCTTATAAACGGTCGCCAAAATGGTGACAGTAGAGTTTCTCAGGTTAGAGTTGACTAAGAGTATAAAAGAATAGACTGCAAAAGAATGAACTGAATTTGGTAATTTTGAAGTACAGACAAGCAAAAGTTATTTCTAATTCTAATCTGAGGATAACGAAAAGCTTTCTCGAATTGCTGCTCAGTGAAAAGGGTACAGATGTTTTATTTTATTTGGAAAAATAAAATTCATAATAATCAAAGAAAGCTACTTAAGAACCAAAACAGGAAGACTTTCACATGTATTGGTAACACCAAATAAACAAATATTGCAAGTGATAAATGCAGATACAACAATGCCTTTCTTTTTGATTAATATGGTATCACGTATGTTAATCCTACAATCCACCTCCTGAACTTCTAAATAATAAAGTACTTAAGATTAGAAAGTTGTTTTGCATTTATCACCTAGCTTTAATTGTTTCTTATATATTAATAGGTTACAGGATCCATTATTGTTCATCGCAGTATAATAATGTACAGTCTTTCTTATATAAATTAATGTAATCCTTCAATCCAAAATTGAAAAGAAATATTATATCTTCAAAGAATTGTCATTTTTATTTTAAACGTGAGCTATTCGATTTATTGGTTAAAGTAGCAGGTAACAATAAATAATAATCAAGAACGAAAAATACTGATAACTAATCAATTATATTAATGTGTACACTGTACATATTTATTTAAAATTGAATGTTATATTTCAATGTATTAAACTTGAACAAGCTCCCGATTCGGTAAAGAACAAAATACATTGACCTTCACGTATGTGTATGTATTTATACATGTTGACCTTATTTTCTTCGTACTATCTGTCAACAATTTGCTGCATTTACCTTGACGCACATGCACCACTACAATAATCCAGATCATTTACAATAAAATAAATATGTGTAATACCGTATGTTATGCTAACTAAGCAGAAACTCTCTACTCACATATCCACTTAAATTACATTTAATATCACCTATTACATTTATACATTTTCAAGTTAATACGAGGGCTGTTTGACGGAAGCGTGACTTTCCGCTAGATGGCGCTGATATCGGTAAATCGAAAACATTAGCATATACGTCAGTCTTTTAGAGGCTTAACCTCAAAATTTCATGTCAATCTGTGAAATAGTATACATTTGACAGTCATAGAAATCAATTAAGTTTGTGCTATTTTGTAAATATGGAAAAACGTGAATTTCGTGTTTTAATTAAACATTATTTTTTACGCGGAAAAAACAGTGAAAGAAACTGAGGAGAAATTACGGAAATATTACGGTGAATCTGCTCCATCGCATGGAATGGTTTCCAAGTGGTTTAATTCATTTAAAACTGGCTGTATGAGTACTGACGATGGTGAACGCCCCGGGCCCTTACAAACGGTCACTACTAAGGAAATCGTTGACAAAATCCATAATATGGTAATGGCTGATCGACATTTGAAAGTGATAGATAGTTGATGCTGTTGGCATCTCAATCGAACGGGTGCATAATATTTTACACGAACATTTGCATATGAAAAAGATATCGGCAAGATGGGTGCCGCGATTACTCACAGTAGACCAAATGAGAATTCGTGTTCAACTTTCAAATCAATGTTTGGTCATGTTACAACGTAATCCAGTTGAGTTTTTTCGCTGATATGTGACTGTTGACGAAACCTGGATCCACCACCATACCCCTGAGACAAAGGAACAGTCGAAGCAATGGATTTCACCAGACGAACGTGCACCAAAGAAGACTAAAATTGGTCACTCGGCTAATAAGGTAATGGCGACTATTTTTTGGGATTCTAAAGGCATAATCCATATTGACTATTTGGAAAGGAGTAAAACAATAATTGGCCAATATTATGCTGATTTATTGACCCGTTTTGATGTTATCTTAAAGAAAAAACTTCCACATCTGGCACGTAAGAAAGTGCTCTTTCATCACAACAACGCCCCATCTCATTCATCCGCAATTGCGACCGCTAAATTGGTACAATTACGCTACGAATTGCTTCCCCATCCACCATACTCACCGGATCTGGCCCCAAGCGACTTTCTTTTATTTCGGAATTTGAAAAAATCCCTCGCAGGAAAAAAATTCGCATCAAATGAAGAGGTTATTACTGCAACGGAGGCCTATTTTGACGAGTTGCCAAAAGAACATTTCTCAGACGGCTTAAAGAAATTGGAAAGTCGTTGGACTAAGTGTGTAGCACTTGAAGGGAACTATGTTGAAAAATAATAAAAAAAATCTAGGCTAAACCTGTTTTTTATTGTAATGTCACACTTCCGTCAAACAGCCCTCGTATAACAAGATGGGTAAACAAGTAGTGTGACTTCCTATAATTGTAGAATCTATCTGATCATAGAAACTGAATTGCAACTATTTGTATAAAAATAATATGCATCCAGAATTATGCAACGAATGTGACAAAATGGCTTGAAAATTCATTTCGGCAAAACAAAGCTAATGAGTAATGAAAAGTTTGAAAATTAAAGATCCAGAAATAGAATTAGAGAAATTTAAAATATTTAAAATGTGTATCAGTCTCATAACTAAAAGAAAATTATTAAAGTGAATACTACATACCTATTTCTTGCTCAATGAAATGTGAAGCTTTCTCGCTAATTCCAAATGAGGTCATGCATAAATTTCAAATTTCGAATTTCAAAGCAGCTCATAAAAGGAAAACCCAGAATTAGGAGTCTAAGAAGCGTTTCAGTAGTTTTTCATTGTGAAATAAAGTTAAAATTATACCAGGTATACGCCGATATAATCAAAATTTAGTAGAAATAACTCCGTGGCACTGAAATTGCAATATTCAATAAACTTTAATATTGTAATAGTTTTTGGATAATAAATTAGCCAGAAGTAAAATAAAAAAAATTATATTTCAAAAATAATGAGTCGGGGCCCTTGTAAGTTAATAAGCTACCCTTCGATATATTTCCTGAGGTATGGTGTTCCAAGAAATCTAAATCTTGTTTCTGAAGTGTTGTATGTAGATCCATCGGGGAAACAAGTAATCGACTCAATCTTCTGCATGTTCAACGAGTGAAAGATCAGGTAACCTTGCTTGTTTTACAGAACAACAATATTAGCTTCAGGAAAAAAACTCGTAGTAACAGTTTCAATATGGCGAAAGTAGGATCTTCTAGTTTCCGGAGATAGGGTAATGTAACAAGTTCCAGAACATTGAAAATGTAGTCCAAGGGCGCGATTCTCATACTAGAAGATAGGAATCGACCGATATCGGTATATCGGCCCCGAAGCCGATAATCGGTATCGGCCGATACACGCGAAAGGTAGAAATTTGAAATTCTAATCGGATATGGGCGAATATTAATCAAAACAACCACATTGTTGTCAAAACCATGTATCTTTAAAAAAACGCCATCTTTTAAGTAGGAGTCCATTTTCAACGAACTCCGAAAGGAGCCGTTACTCAACTTCAGAGTTGAGTTGTGGCGTTCAAGTATGTAGAGTGGTTGGGTCGTGTTAGCGCCGATAAAATTTCTCGTTATCGGTAATTATCACGCATAAAATACGCGACATTGAGTCAAGGAATTTACAGTTGATCATTTAATAACTTGTGAAATGAAAGATTAAAGTTAATTATTCGAAAATAAGATGTATTACGTGAAAAGTGTTGATCTTGCGAGAGTGTTAGGTTAGGTGTGAGAGGAAGTGATAAGCGAACAAACAGCAGAGGCGGGTAATAGGAAAGGTGAAATGAATAAACGCTGACCGTCGGAGTTGTATGTTATGATTCGAAAAACGAAGAAGAATTTAGCGACGAAAGTAAAAGAAAAAAGGAAAGAAAATGTATAGGATCACCGAGGGAATTAAAAAGAAGTGAAGTGACCAAAAAGAATCCCTCTAAAAGAATAGAAGAATGATAAGGAAAACGAGATTATTAGTTTGATGAAGGAATTAATAAAGCAAAACAATGAAATATTGAAAGAAATAAAACAAATCGGGGGGTAACAAAAAGAGTATAAAGATCAGTTTAAATTTATTAAAGAGGAAAGCGAAACCATAAAAAAAGAAATTATTGCATTCAATAAAAAAGTTAAGTATCTTGAGAAGGAAAGGAAGAAAAAGAATTTAATGGTGTCCGGTTTGAAAATAGATGAAAAATATGATAAGGATTTGAAGGAAGAAATGGAGAGATTTATAGAAAGAGGTCTTGAAGTAAAAATCAAACTGAGAAACGTAGAGAGAACAGAAGTATGTTACTGAAACCGAGAACGTGTTTGATAGAATGGATATACTACGAAATAAAAGCAAGTTGAGGAAATGTGAACAAAGAATTTATATAAATACTGATATAACGAAAAGCGAGAGAGAAGTTCAAGGATACATAGCAAGGAAAGCAAAAGAAGAAAGGGAGAGCTGTCAAACTAGGTTATATGAAACTAACAAGCAATGGATTGTAATGCAAGTGGGACAAAGAAAAAGGGGGCCTATTTAAAACAGAGATCAGTAGCAAAGAAGCAAACAACTAGTATTGCATAACGCAGGGACCAAAAAACATATGACGAACAAGGCCATGAAAAAAGGTTATGAATAAAGGTATGACAAGTAATAAACTAAAAAGTGCGAATACAGCTGTAAAAGGTGAGATTTGGAAAATAGGAATGTGGAATGTGAAAAGATTGAATGGTAAAGAGCAAGAATTGTTAATGGAATTTGAAGACGCAGACGTAGCATTAGCACTGTTATTCGAAACAAAAATGAAAAGTAAAGGTTTCAAAATGATGGAAGGGGATTTACACATGTGGGGGCAAACAGAAGTGGCCTGTTTGATGCATGAGGACTATATACCATAAATGAAGTGAAAGATTGGGAACTGATAAATGAGAGAATAATGAGTATTAAATTAGAACTAAATTATAAAGAAAGTTACACAATAATTTCAGTATATGCACCAAATGAATCAGATAACTTGAGTGTAAAGGAGGAATTTTGGACAAAGGTGTACGAGCCGGTCGACAATTAATCGAAGAGTTGGTAACGAAGAATTTGGTAGTGAAAGATGTATTGGCAGGTTCGGAGAAAAGGCGTTGAATTCAAATGGGCAGCAAATTATAGATTTTTGTGTTGTAAATGATTTATTTGTAGTCAACACCTTTCTCGAATACTCGGACGTACGTATCGTAAATATACTACAGTAGTAGAAAGTAGAAAAGAAGAATCTATAATAGATTCACTGTTGATGGAAAAAAAGGACAGAGCCAAAGTTAATGACGTAATACCCTCGACACGCTGAGAGTTTAATTGTCATTAAAGTAAATGACCATTTAGATAAATTACCATTTCTATTGCTAGCAGACACACTATAAGCAGTATCAAAATTGTGAGTTTGCGCAGTGATGTGACATTGGCACACGACAACTTATGATTTTGATAAATATAAACAACAACTTAACCTCGCTTTTTTTTCAGTGAAAGGTATTAACATTTGAATTTAAATGGACGCAGATGGGTTTTTTATTTATAATTAAAAGCATTGTAAAATAGCATATAAAATATTATTACTCGTTGAACTCACAGAAAGTTGTCGTATATCAGCTGAGTGTGAACGGCATAAGTATTCACATCCCGCGCAATTCAAAAGCAAGGCGATGTTTACTCAAAACTGCAGATTGTGTTTCTCGAAACGACATCGGGATTTCAATCACCATTTCGTATAAATGGTGTTTTAAATGATCATTAAGAAAATGATGAAGTGACATACACCAAAATAAATTCCCAATTTAGGGTTAATGATCATTAAACTCTCAATGTGTCGAGGGTATAAAGATATTTAGTATCCAAAAAAAGAAGATTATGAAAGATACAAAAATCAAAGGAAAAAGGTGAAGGAAATGATGAAAAATCTTAAAACAGAGAAAGCTTGGAGAAGCGAGGGGAAAAAATGGAAAAAAGCAATACAGAATGCTTAAAAGCTTAAGACAAGAGAAACCACAAGAAGTATGCTGGATAAAAGACAAGAATGGAAAGATATTAAACAATAATCAAGAAATAGGGGAAAGATAGAATGAATAGTTCTGTGAAATCTTCGAAGGCAGAAAGATGGTGGGTAACAGTACTTTAAATAACGCTGAAGACGAAATGGAAATAAACGATGATAATTCTGGAGGAATTACAGAAAGAGGAGTTAAGGAAGCATTAGGCACCTTAAAACTGAAAAAAAACAGCAGGAGCCGACGGGATAAAACCGGAAATGTTAAAGAAAATGGAAAAAAAAGGGATAAGCAGTGTTAAGGAAAATACTAAATAAAATCTGGGTCGCCAAGACAATACCAAAGGAATGGGAAATAGCGGCGATTATTCCACTGCATAAAAAGGGCTACAAGATGACATGTGGAAATTACAGAGGTATTTCTTTGTTATGTGTTGCAAGTAAAGTGTATGAAAGAGTGCTGGAGAAAAGACTCAGAGATTTAATTGAGGTAATACTAGAAGACACACAAGCAGGATTTAGAAGAGGAAGAAGTACAAATGAATGGATATTCACTATGAGACAAATATGGTATGTGAAAAGACGATAAGAAGACGAGGAAGATGCTGGATGTGCGCAATAGATATAGAAAAAGCTTTCGACTCAGTGAACAGGGACAAAATATGGAAAATTAAAAAAAAATATATCAACTGAATTGATAAACGCAGTAAGCAGTATATACCGTATAACTAGAAATGTGATAAGAACGAAGAATGGGATCAGCGAAGAATTTGAAACAAAAAAGGGAGTAAGACAGGGCAGTATATTGACTCCTCTCCTATTTATTGTAGTAATGGATGAAATCTCAAAAGGTATAAAAGTTAAAGGTATAGTGGTAGGGCACAGAAGATTGCAACCAGTAATAATAAAAGAGCCGATATATGCTGGTGATTTGATTCTGTGAGCACCAACTAGGAGTGATTTAGTAAGAAACATCCAATACTGGAAGGAAGAACTTTTGAAATTTGACATGAAAATAAATATAAAAAAAAACTGAAGTAATGAGTATCGGAGTAGAAGATATAGAGGACGAAATAAAGATTGAGAACCAAAAAATCCAACAAGTTGGAAAAGTAAAATATTTAGGTGTCATTATTGAAAGCAGCGATATTAACAACAGAATTACAGTCGCAAATAAGTTGTAGAAGTCGGTAGAAAAACGAAAATAAAAGTTTATAACGAGGTTTATGTATTGCTATATGGTGCGGAAATATGGTGCGCAAACATGGTGCTTAACAGATAGACCTGGAGTAATGCTGAGCGCATGTGAACCGAGGTTTCTAAGAAGAGTTGTGGGAGTGACATGAAAAGATAGAATGAGGAATATAGAAGTAAGAGAATCACTTGGGGTCGAATCGCTAGAAAAGAAAATGGAAAAAAAACAGTTTGGTTGGTGGAGACACATGACAAGAATGCCAGGAGAAAGACTAGCGAAAGAAGTATGAAAACTAGTGTCAGAAAAAGGCCTAGAAAAGAGTAGGATGAAGAGATAGTAAAAGTTTTAAAACAATGCGGGTAGTGACTAGAAAAGTGCGGCAAGTGTAGCAAGAGGCAGAAAAAAATGGAAGAAATTCGTAAAGGAGCATACAATCTCAACTCCAAACCCTATACACTGAAAGGTAAACTAAAGACAACGTGGTATCTTCGTTTTTTGATATCTCTTGAGAAACATGATCAAAATGTGTCACCATTTCTATTAAACTAATTGAGTATATGGATTTATTGACACTTCTGTTAATTTCTTGAAATTACAAATGGATGTACAGCGGCTGATATAAGCAGTTGAACAAAATGTAACACGAAATAAGACGCAGTAAATATTTCAAACTGTGAAGGCCGATATTATATCGGCATCAGCCACGATTCTATCGGTATCGGTAAAAAATCATATCGGCCCAATCCCTACTCGAAAACACTTAGAGATAGGAACACGATTATTTAATTAAAATATGCTTTGGCCTGTCTACTTCAGAAAACCTTCCAAGAAATTTCGTGTTGTGGGAAAAAACTGTTTTTCTAAAACACTATGAAAACAATCAAAGTTCCAAAAAGACCGTCGGCGGCGCTAAGGTCTTAAACAGAAGAATCAGCTCCAAATCTTCAACGATTTTGGACAGAAACGCGGTTTTTCGAACAAAGTGTATTAAAACTTCTACATATTATCATCTACTCATTACAATTAGGAAAACTTCAAAGCGCCGCCCATCTTGGCGTTATTTGCAAAAAACCAAAAACAACAAATTAACAAAATCTCAGAATTCCCTATCACTAAAAAGCAAAATCAGTAGCAAAATGCACAAGAGCTTGGAAGAAATGCATGCCGAATTTCAGCATCAATTAAGTGTCAAAATGCAAGGAATTTAGGAAGAATAAGATTACGCCTTAGATTCTAGGACCTTTTTTGAAAATTGCCAAAGCTTTTACAGTAAGATGCACCTGATGCAGAAAATTGGTCTTCCTAGCTCAAGGAGTGTCAGTTCCAAGGTTTTCTGTTTTTTTTTGCTTTTCTGATCTTGACAACACTAAAAAACAATTTCTTGGCAAAATCTAACAAAAACCCAATCAGATTTTGCATCAAATAAGGAATGCTGTTATTTTTATCTATGTAGAATTGTCAATATTTTTATGTATAGATGACCACATTTATACTTGAATCAACAACGCCCTTGTCAATTTAGTAGTTAATTCAATTTCTGACATTTTTGAAAATAAAAATTGTTAATCAACAACATGGTCTACTTGAAATAAACATTTTTGTTGATCTATTAATTAAGATGTAGTAATTCAAAGCTGACAATGGCCTCTTTGCTGGTTGTTTCAATAAAAATCATTTGAGTTTATTGATTTTATTTTATTTATTGATAGAAAGTTGTTAATTTAAACAATGAAATTTCTTTCGGTGTATGACCAGTTGACCACGTAAAAAAGTGTATAGGCCTGTTTGTGGTCCATTCGATGACGTATCCGATGGTAGCAATCAAATTGACTCGGACGAAGGCACCAGAGAAGTCTGAAGGGTCTTGTAATCGACCCCCAAAAACGGGCATATGCCGCTAGTATCTATCTAGGATTGTTTCCTAGATCGTGCCTTTCACTTAAAAAAACATCGAGTTAGAGAGTTACAGATTTTTCGAGAAAATTTGATGTTCGTTTATCACCAGATATTATTTCCATTTCATTTAGGTTTTGGTTTATTATAATAGAATAATAAATGACAACGCTGCGATTTGCTTCGTTTTTTATACTTATTACACTCTAGATACATAGAAATAAACAGAACCAACTGGATACACAAAATCACAAACGCGGAGATTTTGCAGGGAGATGGGTAAGATGTTAGAAAATAGTGTTGGTATCTGGTGACTGCATAAAGAACTCAAGGTCATTATTGATTCAATTTGTTCTGAATTCCAAAAAAAAGAGAACCAAAAAATAAGAACGCTAGTCAAGAAAGTTAATTATGGTAATTGTCCAGAGGAACCATGAGTGAAACTAATGACTGAGTAATAAAATGATTACCAACATTTTATTAAATGGTTAAAAACTAAAAGCAAAGGTATCGAAAAGCTACTTATGATTATCCAGCGTTCGATGTTAAACAACGTTCCTTAGATGATTTCCTTATGTATGTATTGAGTCAGTATCAGCTGATTTTTCTATAAAATTTATGTAGTTACCACTGATTACAAGTCTGTTTCTACAGTAACGCTTATATAAAAGAAGTCAAAGTTCAAAAAGTTCGCATAGAAAGTAGTAAAAACCGTAGTAAAATGGGGCGAAATTGATAACTAAATCTTCACACTACATTTTTGAACACAGCGCCAAAACCGTTTGAAGCTCCGGCGTAAGTGTAATATTCAGAAATTCAGTGTTTTATTTATACCTAACTAGAACTTTGTCAGGTAGGTAAAAATTACAAAAGCTTTTAAAGGTTTTTCAAAAATTAATATATTTATTGAGTATTCCTAACCTAGTTTACATGGCGGTATTTGTAGCGTCTAATCTGATAATGCGGGTAATTTGAAATTATCGTTACGGGGTAAAACTGATCACCAAGATGGGGCTAAATTGATCATAGCCTAATGCCAAATCTTCACTTGCTTTTTGTATTTTGCTATCAATGTATTTCTTTTAGGGTTCTCCAAAATGGTAAGACATTACAAGAGCAGAAATTACACAACTTCCTGCACAACAGATATCATGGACTTTATATAGGAAGAAACGGAGAGGCCAGCCAGTGTTCAGCACTGTCAAAGAAAGAGCTTTCATTCAAGCTATTTCTACTTGTAGTAAGTGGGGGTTCCTGCTTGATTTCACAGATCTTCGGCAGTTGGTTATATTTAGACAGCCAGAGGCGAAATGTAGTCAGTTTCAATAACAACATGCCAGGCAAAGAATGGGCGCAATCTTTACTTCGAAAACACAAAAATGTGATAACCAGCAAACTTGCAGCAAATATTAAACGTTGCCGTGCTAATGTGACGAAACCAATCATGGTTGATTATTTTTAAAACTTAAGAGAGACGCTTAATGGGCTTGCACCGGGAAATTTCTTTAACTATCACAAGACCAATCTACAAGACGACCCCGGTCAAAAATGCTATTTTGTAGAGGAACAAAATATCATAAACGAGTATGTAATTTTGCTAAATCAGCAACATCAGTTATGATGTGCGGTTTGACGTCTGGTGTGCTTTTGCCGCCATATGTCACAATGAACGATGCAGTGCTTCAGTATCACGTTACGATAGAACTCATCATAGGTGGATTGACGCTGCAACATTGACTGGTTTTCTTCTACGTTTTTCCCACATACAAAAAGACTTGATGGACGTACACTTTTAATAGGAGACAATCTGTCGACTCATTTTACAAACGAAATATTGCAGCAAAGTGCAGAGAACGGTATTCCTCCCAAAAAACTATCCATCTTACACATTACACAACCCCTTGATGCCGGTTTCTTCCGATCACTTAAACAGTCGTGGAGAGGTATCCTTACGAAGTGAAGAACTGGACAAAAGGTTTCAACATCCATTAATAAAAAAGACTTTTCCCATTAGCTTGCAGCAACATTAACTAAAATGGATAAAAAAGCAGAAGGAGGCGCGACAAAAAAGGATCTAATTTTGTCGTTTAAAGCAACTAAACTTGTACCATTGGATCGAACTCAAATTTTGCAGAAAATACCTTCTGAAGATGATGAACCTGAAGCCAATGTCAATAATGTCTTAGTAGATTCTTTAATGCAACAGAGGTACTGTGCCACTTCATCAAGAAAAAAATATAAAAAGACGAAAACTAGAAGTGGAACCAGGCAAGAATGTATATTGTATATGCTTGTCATGAAAGCTCAGACAGTGAACTTGAAATATGTGAACGATAATTCTAATGATGATTCTTTGGAAGATGTAGTCCAAGTGGAAGCAGGAACAGAATACTGCTCCAAATAGAAACCAAATTAGAAAAGGAAAGTCCATCTTGGTTAAAGTACAAGGCGAATCTCGCAAGAAGACTGTATATCGTTATGTTCCTATAGTTCAGGAAATCAGAGAAGATGAAATTGAGTTAATGGGCATGAAGTTGTTGAGAGTGATGCATTCTTAGCTGACTTTTCAGAGACCAAACCCTAAGTTAGAAAGTTTTTGTGAACAAAAATATGTCAACGAAATGTTTCATTTTTTTATAGATAAAATATTTTTTAGTTTTCTTGTAATGCCTAAATAGTAAAATATGGTCAATAAAATGTTTTTCTGTGAAAAATTGTTACTCTAGATGATTTACAAAAATGATTTTAGACTTAAAACTGAATCGATCAAATTCACCCCACATGATCAATTTCATCCCGAACGATTTTTCATTTGCTCATAACTTTCAAGTTACTAGTCGATTCAGTCTGGGGTCAAATTGTTCTCTCCATACACTAAAAACGCCTTAATCAATTGCTTGCAGTATGATGTTGATCATTGCAATTTTTTGCTATATGACAGAAATTTGCTTTTATTTCTCAATTTTCTGGTCCGAAGTCACTTCTTAGCTACCGCACGTTTATAAAAATAAAGAAAGTTGTGTTGAGGATAAAAAGATACATCAAATACAATCTTTTTCCAGATCCATTTCACCCCATTTTACGGTATTAGAAAACTCAAAATGGAATGAAATTGTTGGCATTTGATAAAGAATAGAAGAATCATAAAATCTAATAATCCACTAGCTATCTAACTTCTAAATAAGAATTCTTCACATCAATATTTTGACTTAATACATGTTTTCCAAATGGTGCCCGAATAACAAACAACACAAAAAAATCTTCATCTACCACTTACGTTAAATTAACCTTATGTGTTGCCTAATCCTTGTAACAAAAAATTGCGTGTTTGGTGGTCTTGACATTTGCTTTTTTCTTCTAATGAATTGCACAGTTATTATGATTTGCGGTATTAATTTGATGACTGCATCAAAATTATGATATATTTCGTATTCGTTTCTTAAAGCATTAATTGCCAATAATTATATTTAATCTTCCTTTCAGTCCCCACAAAAGTCATTTAGAATTTAAAATAAAACTGTAAACTCTCAATAATAATAATAATAATATTCCCAACAGTCATGGTTTAGCGACGTTAAAGGTTTCCTGGCAATAAAGAAAATAAATTCCTAAAGATTCAAATTGTCAGTGTACATAAAAGTATTTAGTATGAGAAGGACGCTATTCTATTGTTTTGTCATTTTTTCCCTCTGGTATTCACTTGAAGCATCAATAAGATTCAATTTCGATAAGTGCGACCTTTAAATAACGCTATATGCATCTGTTATAACTAGTTTAATAACAAAAACGCATCTACATCTCACATATTAATTTATTACTTACAGATGTTGTTTCTGTTTGCCGCACGACAAAGTATAATTATTACAAACAACCATAAAGAAAGTGTTTATGTACTTTACATTAAGCGCAACAAAATGCTGAATAAAAAGCTTAAAAGTGTAGTTAATTACATGATTCATGTATTGCAGAATGGTGTAAAAAGGAGGAAGTTTAACTGTGAATCTCTCTGTAGTAAATATTAGCGGTATTCTTTTTAGAGGGTCGTTAACATTGCCTTTAATAAGAAAATTAATCACAAAAGGGCGTTTGTTTTGCTTATTAATGGCAGCTGTATAGTAGTAGCTTTAGTTAGCAGCGGTTGAATTAAAAATTATGCAAAATAACTCGTTTAGTATTATGCGGTAGCTTTTGAACTTTTGTTTAGTTTCCCATTGAGAAATTATTGTTTGTAATAATAATTAATTGCGCGTAAAATACTGAAGAGTTATCAATTTAAAAATTGTGTAAGATTGTTGGAATGATTAATTTAGAGAATAGTGGCACTATGTTGATGGTACAAAAAGTACGTCTAGAAGTTATACACAAACTTGTAAAGTTGCAAATTGTACTTAGAGACTTACATATGGGTTTTCATAATGTCTGGAAATTATAATGAAAATGCTGGAAGTCTGCTCTAGACACTCGTAGGCACTAAATAACCATCAGATTATTAGCTCGGAATTACGAATTACGTCCTGCCATTTGAAGTGCAGAACAATCTTCAGATAATCCGTAGCGCCACGCTGATTGTACACAAAGTACACCCAGAATTTGCAAAATTGTTAAGTTGCAAATCGAATCTAGCAACTTACAGATATGGGCCTTCATAATGTTATTAGATGTGTGGTAATTCGTGGAAAAATATTAAAAGTCCTGAGGAAAACGCCGGGAATTTATTCTAAACACTCGTAGACACCAAATAAATAATATATTAGTTACTTCTAAATTACAAAGTACATATGTCCTGCCATTCGAGATGTTGAAGAATCTTTAGATCAGGGCCGGCGCTAGGCTATGTTATGCCTTTGGCAAAATTTCTTAAGGCGCCTTCGTGTATTAAACAGCAAAACTGCAATTTTTATAGCGCACTCCAGAGAGATAGAAAGATTATAATCTCTGACCCTTACGAAACTAAATACGTACAAGAGGAGACGCCAGAATTTGACATGGAAGATTAACAACCATCAAGAAAGTGATCGAAATGAGAAAAGTAGAATTGCTTTAATTGCTTATATTACATATTCAGTATAAGCAACACAACTAGTACAGGTATGCTTTTTATAAGATTTGTAAATAATAAACAAATTTCTGATTTATTAAGAAAATGAATAATAATGAAAAGTACAAACAAGAAGAGTAAATAGAAAATTCCAACGTAACACAATCACATGGCCAAGTAAAACAAAGTTGGGCGAATACCATCTACATAGAAGGATAAGAACTTTAAAAATATAAGAAAGGATAACATATTAAGGCTTTATAGGAAGTATTATAAAATGTTACTTCTGGACCAGGGCAATTGGGAACAAGCAAAATCAAAGAAAAAGGCTAGAATCCTTTAAGATTTCCATTCTCATTTTTAGACATCCCACAAACACCTTAAGAAATATACAGCACCAGATCTTGGGCACATAAAAACATTTGGAAAAGCAGGGAAAAAGCCTCAAAACCATAGAAATTCCCTCATTTTTTAGATACTCAAAAATATCATTCCATTTCTGGACGAAGGTGGTTATTTGAGTAATTAAGAGGATGCGTAAAGCCCATGCAAAAAAACTCGAAATTATTATAAAATTCAATAACCCGAAATATCATTTTATTTATGCACCAAAAGCATTCAGCACGTAAAAGATCGTTAAGAAATTACCCAAGTGACTAAAATAGCATAGAAATTCCTTATTTTTAAACACCCCAAAAAGGCTTTCCATTAACCAAGGTGGTCTTGGGTTATTTAAGACTTAAAATATAATTGGAGAAATGTTTCTCCACCTGAAAATCGTAACAAATCACCATAATTCAGCATGATTTACTAAAAATATTAAAATTCAGTAGAAATGTTTTCACCCCAATTCGGTAAAGCAAAAAAAAAGATTAGTTTTCTTAGTTAAATAAATTGGAAGAAATAAGCTAACTGATCAGATTTCTTCACCGGATCATACTATAGTCAATCAATTACAAATTAGCTGCACAAATATTATTTTAGTGGATACAGCTCTACCGTCAAATAAAAATCCGTC